>CAJNIZ010034547.1:53312-69777 GCA_905231905.1 Symbiodinium pilosum
AAATTTCGGCTATTTACGAAATTTCTAAAATTTTGAAATTTTAAAATTTCAAGGGCCCGGGCCCCCAAGATTTCCAAAAATTTTGAAATTTTTGAAATTTTTAAAATTTTGAAATTTTCGAATTTCAAAAATTTTAAAAATTTCGTAAATAGCCGAAATTTCTGAAATTTTTAAAATTTTCGTAAATAGCCGAAATTTCTGAAATTTTTAAAATTTTGAAATTTTAGAATTTTAAAAATTTTACAAATTTCGTAAATAGCCGAAATTTCTGAAATTTTTAAAATTTTGAAATTGTAGAATTTTAAAAATTTCGTAAATAGCCGAAATTTCTGAAATTTTTAAAATTTTGAAATTTTAGAATTTTACAAAGTTTAAAAATTTCGTAAATAGCCGAAATTTTGAAAATTTTCAATTTTTTTGAAAAAGTCGTGGATCATCTGCTACCGCCAGAGCAAATCACATTATACAGAAAGGTTGCTCGTACAGATATATATATATATATCTTTATGTGTAGATCTATATGCAGGCAATCTCCCACGCCCTTTCGCGCCAAGGTGTGTTTTCATGCCAACCGGCACCTTCAGGACAGGGCTCTGCTCGAGGTAAAAGTGTTAGGCTGGCAAGAGTTAATATCCCTAAAGCAGAGTGGCCATTGGAGACAGATATCATTCAGCAGAGCTTCGGCGGCTCAGTCCATCCACGTTTTGCCCAAGACGAACATGAAGTCCAGAAAGATCATGCGGCTTTCTGTTAGCGGGGAATGAAGACATGGCGTTGTGACAAGGATTTGTAACCGGGGTCGCTGAGAGTTTCTTGAGATCCAACCGTTCATCTCTACTAACAAAGGTATCAAGGAGAAAAGCACATCGCAAGATGAGCGCAAAAAAAGAGTAGACACGCGCGCCTTCAGGACAGCGTGGGATTTCCTGAACATAATCATCTTGACCGTTGAGCTGATGCCTGGCGCAGGGCATGCTTAGCCTGATGTAGCTTTTCAGTTGATGCTCGCAACTACCTGCTGCGTCATAGAGAATGAAGGAATGCATCCCTAAAGTGGTCCGACCGACATCCAACATTTCAGCCCCATATGGCCTATTCCTTCATTCCCTATGGAGCACCAGGAACATAGGTTGTCGACTTATCAAGGATTCTGCTGCCGTTGAATGTCTTCGAGCAAATGGAACCAACCACCGGCCTTCGAGCATTATCCTGGCTCATTCAGATGCTGTGCTTTCAATTCCTGGTACGGGTCTGTTCGCGGTGATTGCAGTTTCATTCTCCCAAGGACACTTCGGCTAAATTTGTGCCTCCGTCTGAAAGGATCTACTGGAATCTGGACATCTGCATCCACTTTAGAACGGGCTTCTACCTGCGTGGCTATGCTGTGAAGGCTACGCAGCAAATTGCCCTACGATACCTTCGAGGCCCGGTTCGCAAACACTCCTGTTATTTTTCTCTTACTGCTAATGCTGTTACTTGTAACGTGAATGGGCTCTGGCTGTGGGGATGCTGTTGCAAGTTCTCTTCCGGCTTCCTTTATTTTATCCAACCTTCTCGCGTGCGAGTGCTCTGTCACAACAGAATAGGCCTGCAATCTGCAGTTGTCAGGCTAATTGCCTCTGAGGTGCAGGCAAATGCCGTTCGAAGCTATGAATGAGTCCAGCGTAGTTCTCGGGTTATGTAAGCCCGCCGCAATGCTGGGTAATTTCTCAATGATGAAGCAGCGAGTTTGCAGCATGGCTCCATGCAGGCTGGTTCATGTGCGACTTCCTGCCGCCTGGCTCCAGTCTGCAGAAGGTCCGTTCAGGATTTGCTTGCGCCAAGCCTCTTCGATTCCAGATCCTGACCGTTCTAGCCTGGCTGAGGAACGTTTTGCTGGATTGGTATTTGGACACAGCTCACACCTATGCTGCGACCGTGCTTTCAGAGACAGTAGCAAATGCCGCCCATCCTTTTTCAGAGTTGCTGAGTAGACTTTTTCGTCGCATGTCCTGTTTCTGGCGCTCATGCTTTGAACGCCGTGCTTAGGAGCTGTATTACCTTGTGATTGCCAAGTTTATGCTCCGCCTCGTCCGATTTGCTAAGCTGAACAAGCTGGCGCAGCCACTCTGCAGAGAATGCAGTGGAACTACGCCATCAAATCAATGCCTGGAAGCCATGTTGGTAGCTACTGTACTACTGACTATTGTGACTTTGGCTAGTAGTATGACTATAACTATTGCTAGCCACTCCTTGCCATCATTTTTAATTACTATTGCTGCTACTGCTACATTCCCTGTACAGGCCCAGTTTCCATTCCATCATTTCTATTACCTGTATTTTGGAATGAATATTGCTCACCACGCCCAGTCCCAGGTCTCTGATTCGCCGCCTGAACTCGGACACCTCGATCGCCAAGGCGAAGATCTTCCTTCTGTCTTGCCAGTAGCATGGCTGAATGGTTTAGGAAAGCTCAAGGCGCAGGAATCAGATGTCTGGAGGTTTTTGGCTCGTTCTATGTAGTCTTGTACGTACGAGAACTGGGCAAAAAGTACTTAGAGCTTTATTGGGCCAGGGTCACCCTACTGCCGCTGATTGCCCACGAACCTCCTTTGAGCTTTGCGCCTGTGTGAAATGTGATGTCCAAGGATCCTGCTGATGCAGCATGTGATGGTGCTTGACTTACACTTGGCCATGGCGGAACGAGTAGGTCAACTGGTGTGTTTACTTATGGCTGAGCTGAGCCTTGCAGCTTTCATGTCTGGTTACGGTTCTCCGTATGGAAGGAATGGGTACAGAAACTCGAAATTCCTACATGTTTGGAGATTGAGATTGTATGTAACCATATTTAGGCCTCCATCCCCTGCTGACAATCAGTAGGTTTTTCACCAAGGCGTGCGTGTGGTACAAGGTTGGCAAAGTCTCAGAAACATCAGGCAGGTTCCGGCGATACGGCTTAGCTCAACAGCGGCGTCAGCCTAAACCCAGCGAACAAATTGCAAGATGTTGTGCAGGTTGGGTGGCACAGTTCAGTTTCGGCGAGCAGGACATGGACTACAGGCAATCACGTATTCACTTGCATTAGTGCATCTCATGTGATGGAAGGCGTTGTTGAGCGCAGTTTCAGAAGTTGAAGAAACGCAGAGAACACCTTGACCCATGAGCCTCACACATTTACAGCTGCAGCCGTCAACTGCCGGAGCCAGCAAGTTTTCGCCTTTCTCAGGTACACCACATCCTTGCACTGGATGTTTTGCCAGCTCGGCTTCGGTTCCACTAGCATTGAGGTGTCGTGGCTGTCGTGAAGCTTCTGCCTGTAGCTCTCTGAGAACCGGACCGACGGTAGCCACTGCATGCTGTGTGGAAGTGTCGCCTTGCCTGCTGAGGGCAGCGCCACACTCGAGCGCGTCTTTGGACTGATTGACGCTTGGACGTTGGACTTTTCACTTGCGTGTCTGCTTACGGACGCCTGGGCTATGAAGAAGAAAAAACTTCCTGCATCGTACTGTCAGGTGGCCTTTCTTGCCTTGGTGGTCTTCTCTACGCTGTTGGGTGCCCCCCTCAGGTTGAGGGTGGGCAGCACGTCAGAGTGCCTGCTGCAACAGGTGCCATCACCAGCCTCACGAACCAGGTGAACAAGGCATCTGAGGAGCGGAAGCATCAGTTCCGGCAGCTGAGGCCCGAACCGGAAATGTCAAAAGGTCCGATCTCTTGCTTAAGAGCTCTTACACGGGTGTCTGTATTTTGCAGGGGCTAAGTTTGGGATTATGATCGGGATGAGTCCTTCCAGGAAGTATTTGAGCCAGAATCACATCAACGAAGACCTCTGCTTGCGCATCACCGGCTTCCTCGAAGATGCCTACAACCTGCGCCAGGCTCTCGAGACCCTCAACCCAAGACCCTTAGCCCTTAGCCCTGAACAGGGCAGTTTAGGTTTTCGGATTCAAGACGGAGGATTCTTACCAGCCAACTGACTCCACCCAAGGTACACACCGCCAGCTACGCTGGCGCGAGATTTATCTTTTCCTTTGGTTGTGGCCTGCAACTTCCTTGTAAGAACTCATGACTCATGCTATAGAATTGAGGCCATGTTGTGTGTGAGAGTAATGATTTTAATTGCATGGGTTTGCAGGGCCATTCTCAGTGCAGGGCTACCCTCAGATCTTGTCCTCTGGGATGTAGGGAATGTTAAAGCTCGCCTGGCTCACACCACTTTTTTGTTGCCTTCTCCTGATGAGCCCCTCAGCCCTAGGCTGACCCAGTTTGTCTGCCTGGTGCTTAGTTGCAAATGGGGAACATTTGATGCTTCCACTAGGTTTTTCTAGAAAAAAACTAGTAGAATAGGGGGACCATAGGGGATTATCCAGAGGTTACTGTACGGAGCCACTCACCCACTCCCTCAAACTCCGGTGAGTAAAACTAAACCCTAAAAATTTCAGAGAACGATTCCAATTGTAGTCGATTATAGATTTTGAGGCATAATAGCGAACTCTTAAGAAGCTCTTCTGCAGAGGCCGGCCTGGTGGAGTCCCAGGTGCAATTGCTGGAACTGCTTTCGAAACCTCTTCGCGGAGAGCTGCCGCCCGGAGAGAGAGGAGAATTCAGGTGTTGCTAAACTAGTTGTACTTTCTGGGACGCTTAGGGATGGATATATTACATGGATGAACTAATTTTTGGAAGTGCCTCCTAGGGATTCTACAACGCTTTTTTAAGAAGCCTACCAATGAGTGGTGTCCAAGTTTGTCTTCCATGAGTTGTACATATGCGGGTAAAGACAGGGGGCATAACTCTGGAATGTAAAGCCAGTTCCAGTTTCCATCAGCCCCGTCAAAATCAACAATTTTTGCCACAGGACAAAACTCAACCCAATTGTTTTTCTTCGAATTTTCTCAGGCAGTACGCGACGTACAAGCGCTGCCTCGAGGACACCGTGCGACATTTTGTTTCACTGACTGCTTAAGGGAGCATGGGTGGTTTGCTAAAGCATGGAGTGACCCCTCATGGTACGTGTATCATCAGTAACTTTTGTGAGATTAGGAAGCGGTGCTTGCAGCCCTGAAGGAGATGTCCTTCGTGAAGGACTAGCAGCTGCACACCAGCTGGATGCTTGCGCCCGACGATTGCATACGGTACATGCACAGTTTGACACTGCCATGACTGAAGCACCCGCAGGATGAATTACTGGTTCATGCGGCTCCGCTGCAGAAAGTGGACGTGGCGGTGTCACAAATTTCTGGCTTGCTTTTGAGGGGTCTTTCTAGCAAGGCATCTATCATTTGGGATTGTATGTCTAAAGCACCCCCTTGTATCTGAGATGCAAGCCTGCGTGACAAAAGGTAGGTCCAATGTAGAAGCCTGAACAAGTACCAACATCACATGCTCCCCGCCACAGTAAGATCGGTCGAAGTTTTGCAGCTGACTGAGGACAACCCTAGGAACCTACAGGCTGCCAAAAATTTGGCAACCGAAGCCTTGGCACACAGCTGCTTCAGCTGCACTTATTCTGGCTTTATGCTCGTTAAAGGTTCCAGAGCCAACTGGTGCTCGAAGATTCAAGCTTGCCTAGTGTTCATAGCAGATTATGCTAGATGCAGCGCTCTCTTAGATGCTGTCATGCTGACATCTTGCCGAACAGTGCGGGTGTGATGCTGTTGAGGGTGAAATCCCACTATTCCTCCTGATGCTGTTTCTGTTGTTGCTGCCACTGCTGCGACTGCTGCTGCCATCTTTTATCTCTACTGCTCTACTAGCAGCTTTTTTAAGCCAGGACCAGTGCTGTTAGTACTAGGAAGGCTTGCGTAGCATGAGGAACGTTCGCTCCAGCCGACACGGTCTTTGAGGCAGAGGCACGGGTTTGTGTTTTGCTGTTGGCAGCAAAGCAATCCTTACTGACCCCCGCTTTCTTGTGAAGAGAGTGGGTGCAATTTTGGGACGTACTCCGTGTGAAATTGGTACGACTGTGAACATTGTAATGAGCATCATTGATCGTTGCAAGACCGCTCCTGCGTTTTCCGTGTTTTGTTGCTTCCTTTGCGTTATTGCAAGGTCATTGCGAATCAAGCATATTTCTTGACCTCCGGCACCTTGGCAGAATGACAGGGATCACTGAATCAGGCTGCAATTGAAGCGCGCCACCATGAAGTTTTTGCCCTGCAGCCCTTGAGGTCTAGGTATAAGGCATTATGGGGTTTATGGATGTTCACGGCTTCAACTCGCTGGTGCTCAAGGGATCATGGGGAGTGGATACCCAGAATAGCCCTCATATAATCACTGCGAAATGTTCCTTACATTTACTCCCCCTTCCTCTTTCATGGTTAAACACCCCCAAGGCTTGCTGGTCTACGAGCTGAATGGCTACAAAGTGCGCTTGCACGAGAGTCGCTGGCTAGCTCGGGACCCAGACTGTCGAGGGTCTAGGGTGAGCTTGTGATAATAGGCGAACCTCCCGTAAGAGGGTACAGTACGTATAATGTGACGAGGAAAAGCTGGCTTCAAATATTACATGTTTCAGCCTTTTGCTGGGTCTGCTGAACATCAGCTTCAAAAAATTAAATACGAAATGAAGGCCCTCACATTAAAATAGTCAAATATTTGAACTTTTTGAATATTCTAATGTTTAAATGTGCAGGCTTTCATTTCGCACTTAATTATTTGAATGTTTAACTCTTTCCAGTTATCTAAATGTGATATGAAGGCCCGCGCATTTGAATATTTCAATGTTTGAAGGAGTTAAGTATCTAGATATTTAAATGTGAGTGCCTTCATTTCGCATTTAGATGTTCTAATATTTGAGAGATTTAATTTTTAAGTGTTTAGACATTTCGGTTACCTCTTCCCCAGGGGATATGGAGGTCTCAAATACTCAAGTATTTAAATGCGAACTGAAGGCCCGTGCATTGCAATAGCTCAATATTTAAATCTGTCAAATGTTAAATGTCTGAATGTGAGGGCCTTGATTTCGCACTTAAACATTTAAAGATTTGAAGCCGCCAGGTCCCTATAATTGAGATTCAGGTCATTTCAATAGTCATTTCAGTTCAAACTTAACTTCTGATTTATGATTGACGTTCAAATACTAGTATGTGAATTCCAACTTATCTGCAATAATTCTTATTTTGAGCCTTGAGGGACCTAGAAGAACATTTACTCCCCGCACTCACTATGGGGTTCTATTTTTTTGATGTCGCTGTCGTCCGCCGTCGGCGCGGATTCTCTTCCGTCGCGCAAACACTTTGGACGCGCCTATATTCGCTCAAAAATCGCGCTCTCGTTCCAGAAATCCTCAAAAGCCGTCGGAAATATCACACGAAAAAGCACAAATAGTCTGACGCTCAGGACGTCTTCACTTTTTCGATGTTTGACGTATCTTCGCATGTTCGAAAATCGCGCTCCCGCGCGGAGCATCCTCAACAAAATCGTCGCATCGTTGATTTCCATGACGATAAAATGGCGCTCCCGTGCGAGACATTCGGATTTTTTTTCGACGATTCCTCGCCTCATAATCTACAATAATCGTGCTGCCGTGCGGAGCATCCTCGAAAAATCGTCGTGTCGTGATGTTATGATTACTCGATGGAGGCTCGTTTTCCTTTTAAATTAGTCTTCCTATGGGGCCTGTTGCCGAACGGGCCGCGCTCCGGACCTTCAAAATCGTGCTCCCGCGCGAGACATCCTCAAAATCGCTCATGTCGATGATCGTAAAACTGCGCTCCCACGCGAGACACTCAGCGTTTTTCGACGATCCGTCGTCTCAGAATCTTCGAAAGTCGCGCTCCCGCGCGAAGCATCCTCAACCTTTCTGGGGTTTCTCGAAACTCTGGGTCCCTTGTTCGCTATCCATATGTGGCTATAAATTTTTGGATGCACCAGGAAACAACCATGCTAATTGTCCACGCTGTGATCGACAAGCAGTTTCCTGACGACAGTTGTTGGCCATGGTGGGCCGTATTTGAAAGGGATGCTGTAGTTTCCAACCTGAGTAAATCCTCCTTGTAAGTTAGGGTATGGCATCGAAAGAATCAATTCTTACGTAGTGCAAACATAGAACAAAGCTACCCAGGTGGAGATGAGTTTGTGGATCCCATGGCTCCATTTAGGCCGGCCGTTGCTTGTCGATCCCATCCAAACTTTCCCCCTGCAGGTTTGCAGAGATAAGTTGGTTAGTTGGGAATGGAGCCATTATGAAGAACATGTAAATTGCCATGGCAATCAAGGTGCTGAGTAAGAATGAAGGAATGGGTTGAAGGGATTCTAGACGTACGGGATTACAGGGACTACTAGAAGGATCCGTTCATCGATTATTCCCTGCTCAGCACCTGGTAGACTGTGTCAGACCGTGTGGTGTTCTTCCCACATTCTCAAGGTGAGCTGACAACGGAGGATGTTTCCGGCCTTGTGTTGCTGGAGGCAAGGTGTTGCGCCCAGGTATCGGCTTTACACCTTCCCAGGGTCTGTTTGCTCAAAGGTGGAGAAGTTCGCATCCGCCATTCGGCGCTCCTTCAACGGCCAGAGCTTGGCGAGAGCCAGCCTCTCAGTCAAGGTCTGTTTTGCAAGCAGTGATGCAGAGGACTCGAAATGTGGACGCGAAATTATGCTCCTAACTAATGCATTCTGAGGCATCTCAAGGATAGGTTAGGTCTCTCAAGGTCGGTCTGCATGCGCCAATGTTGCCTTGTAGCCTATCCAAACTGTGTTGGCTGCAGGATTTTGCGCAGAAGTATGTGCAGTCCATGCTGCTTGTTGGCAAGCTTGCACCCTGAAGCCTACCCCTTAACAAGATTCAACCATAGACCCCAGGCCTTAAACCCTGCACCTTGTAAGCTGGGTGATGCTCTTTGAGCTCTGCAATGCCATCTTCAAATGGCAGCACCTCTCTCAACATGTGTCAAGATATATGAGGAAATATGCTGGCTGCCCTCATTTCTGAAGCTTAGCAAAGAGCTGGGGAGTGGACCTGTGCAATTCTCCCTGCACAATGCCTACTTAGATATGCCCTGATTATAGTCCAAAATTTCGACTCGCTCCCCTTGCGAGCAAGTTGGCGGAGCACAGATTTTGTATTTCTTGCACAAACTCCGACCCACATTTAGCCAGCATACTGAGTGCTGTACCCATGCCTGAGCAGAAGGGAAGGACAACGCCATCAGCATAAGACTATGGAGGGTTCTGCTTCGAAGGAGCTGAAGCATGTTGCATGTGCCTAACAGAAACCCTGGTTCCGTGTTTTTGCAAGCCTAAGTTTCATTACCTACTGGTAGCGAATTGTAGTGCACGGCAAACGGTATGCGGCAGATCTAGTCTGGTCCTTTCCACCGGACCGTCGTGTCTAGAGTTTTTAAGTACAACCATAGTGATATGAAGACCCGTCAGATAAGATATTCCCAATCCACAGGTTCTGAAACAAATTCGGGTCTTCATATTCTTGTCGATCATTCGGTGCGAGCTTGTGTGAATTCAACAACCTTGGTGTTGTTCGGAAGGCCCATGCCTAAAGTGCCCGAAACTGGATCTACGCAATGGGAGAGGCCAGAATTGAGATTGAGACAAAGCAGGGATCAAGTTGTCCTGGTTGACTGGAGATTGAAGAGGCAATAAACTCGCAGTGGACAGCTGCGCCAAATGTTGCATCATTTTTGCAGATAGAAAGCCAAAAGTCATTACCAGGTAATGTCCCATAGCTCCTCATAATTCAGAGTATAGGCTTCGCTAGTGTTTTGTAGCATACCTAATTAGTTTGGGATAAGAAGGAATGTTATTTTTGGATAGAGGTAGCATCCTAACCCACAATCTGAAGCTGCCTGGCAGGAGTCATCCGTGCTTGACTCCATAATGCTTACTTGTATTGCCCCAACACTCAACCCTAGAACCGAGAGCTCTTCACCCAAGCCTGATCCTGTAC
The DNA here is from genome assembly GCA_905231905.1 of Symbiodinium pilosum. Classification (NCBI taxonomy): domain Eukaryota; class Dinophyceae; order Suessiales; family Symbiodiniaceae; genus Symbiodinium; species Symbiodinium pilosum. The sequence goes on from CAJNIZ010034547.1 coordinate 63,190, forward strand.
CAAAACCGGGACGCCCTAAACCAAAAACTGTAAAAGCATAAGCTCAAAACCACACAACCCAAATTGGCAACAATCCTATAAGCCGTAAGCACCCTAAAATCCCAAACGCTAAACCAATCGCTAAGGAACGAGCTGGAGGTGGTCACAGACTTGTGGCAGATGCCCCCGAAGATGGACTCAGAAGCTTCAGCTTTCACCAAGTTTTTGGATTTCAGCATTCTAATGCTGTTGGCCTTTAGGGTTTGGGATTTTGGGATTTTGGGGTTTCAGGGGGTTCAGGTTTAGGGCTCTAGAGTCATGGGTACTGCAACTTGACCTTTTACAAGGGATCATATCAAACCCTCAGAAAGAACTGCGTTAGTACGATCCGCGACTCAGCTGTACTTCATAGTATATGCTTAGTAACCATACGTTCAATTCAACAAGGTTGCAGGTAGAGTCGAGGGGGCATACTGAGACCTCGCCCCTATAGGCCGCAAAATGGGCTAGAAGAGAGGGCGCAAGTAGATATCCCCGGGATCACTCCGCCGGGTCAGCAAACACGACAGAGCACGAAAAAGCTCGACAGCAGTCCAATCAAACCTGATTTGCCAAAATCTTGTCAGCCTATAGCTGACGACGGGTCAACTTGAGTTTACTAGACTATTAGATCATTCCTGATCCTGTTGTTCGGAGACCTGATTGTGGCTGACAAACAGTCCAAAACCCGATGAAACTGATCATCATCACGGTCGTCGTGCAAGTTTTGATCAGGGACGACGCTGCTGGGCATGCATAACGTGATCTGAGGCGGTGCAGTCTGTTTGCCACGCCAGGTGTAGATACAGAGGTACCGCCCAAGGTTTGCAAAACTAACTCTTGAAGCAGCGAAAGCATCAGATGGCAAAGCTTCGAATAGCCTTGCGGCACCAAGGCTTCTTCGCCCGTTTTATCTCAATGGATGGTGATTTTTCGAAAGTCATCCCAGAGAAACAGACCAGTGGACCGTAAAGATTGTTTTAAATTCAGAAGTCTGCGACGCAAGCGCGACCAGACAATTGTGGCAGCCTTGCAAGAGCAGGGGCCTCTAGAGTATTGTGATAGACCTGCGCTTCGATTGACAGATGGTGCTCGGCCTATCTTACAATGAGAGGATCAAGCCAGGTGTGCTACAAACCAACTGAAAGTTACTTGTGTATTTATCTATCCTGAATATCAGAGATTTGTGGCTACCAGCAAAGCCCAAACACAGCAGCTGGAGTAGTAATACACGGGGCTCTGATCCGACACGTTGTCGTGATTTCTTCATCGTTGAGCTGTGTCGGATATCATGGCTTTAGGACTTCGCTTTAATAAGGGTTTCATGTAAAACCCAAGATGACCAAACAGCCAATTATCTCAAGCACAAGATGCTGGACGCGTAGGCCAGGCTCTAAAGGCCCTGTCTGCCAGTTTTTGTAGTCAGGCCAAGCTCGAGTGAGGCATGGTCTCTGGAGATGTGGTGCAGGTGCCTTGCATACCGGGGCGTGCTATCGTCTCTGCCATCCTCCATGGGGTGCTTCACTTTTCTCCTTCATGCGGTAGAAGGCCAGCAAAGTTGGTACGTGTTCAGCTGTGAATATCACTGCATATTTGTCTCCAGGTGTACAGATGGCCTAGAGGCCAAATGGGGTGTTTTGCCTGCAACTCCGTTGCTGCCCTCTGCACTCGATCAGTAGATCTGCACTAGCCACAGTTCATTCTCCTCAGAGTCCAGTCCACAAGTCAACGGAGTATTCCAGGGCGAGTCTCACAGCAGCCTCCCTGGTAAACAAGATCAGATCATCTGGACTCCACATGACTTCAGGAGAGGGAGAGAGAGAGGGGAGGTGTCGAGCTTGCACATGAACAGGATTTTGACTAGTAGAACGAATCTGAAAGCTAGACCTCCTAAATGCTCAGTAATGGTTTCAAGCACCAGGGTAATGAGTGGAAGGTCCATGGTCCATGAAACAGCAGTGATAGGCTTTCTCAAAGCCTGCGATGGGCTCATCTACACATGAGTCAGGGTTCACTTGCGCTGATTTAGGCTAAGTGGTGGCTCAACACAGCAGGGGCGTTATATGCTTAATCATCATGCCATGCTGAAACGGTGTGCGCCCATTCAGATGGTGCCGAAGATCTTAATTGTAGTGCTACTGCCTTGGCCGTTCACGCGGAAGCTGCGGACCTTTGAGAGGCTGCGTCTGGATGTTATCCAAAGTATGAGGACTGAAAAGGCGAAATATACATTCTTCTGCAACGTATGGGCAACAAGGGTGTTCGCATGAAACGTAAGATAGCCGTGTGCCTACATGCAATGTGCCAGACGATGTGAAACACACTCAAAGCAGCAGCCGTCACTGATCCTCATTACTGTAAAAGCTCGCATAATAACACAAATCGTTTCCGTCTGATCTTCATATAGCAACAGTACAGACATCCCAAAATTCAATTTTCATGAGATAGGTCTCCACATTACGGGCCTCGTTGCACGGGGTCAGTGCGGCCTGTTTAGGATCCTTTGCGAGTTTGGGCCCTGCGATGTCTGGCGGTTTGGCTGGATAGCGCTTGTCAGGCCAGCATTCGGAGGGAACCGCAATTTTATGTCTCTTGCATGGCAGTTTTTGTGTTTAGTATCTTTTCGTGCTGAGCGGCTGCATGGGCCTTGAGATTATAAGTGCACTTGGTGCATTCTAGCAAGAATCATGCCTATAATCCATGAATTACCTCCTCCCTGGGTTCTTTCACAAGAAGTCCTCCAAAGGCTCAGGCAACCCACCGCACTTTCCAAGTTCCACGCCGGATCCTTCAGGTGGAAGGCTGCATCTAAGATGCAGCTTTCTTACTGGTGCTTAAGGGGGTTGTTTGGGAGCGAACATGGTTACTGTAATCGGGGTATGTATGGGAATTATATAGTGATAGCTTCAGGAATCCACTCGCCCACTCTCCCTTGAGCACCAGTAAGCACCGCTCTGACAATTTTCGCCATCCTGTTTTGCAAGCGTTGCTGGTGCTGAGCAGGCTACCGCTGCTAGCTATTTTTTTTTTTATGCGCATCACTTCCCCTACCTGGCGACCTGTCCTTCTTGGCCATAGTAATGTGTGCTTCAGATCATGGAGCCTTAGCCCCGACCAGCTGCTAGCCGTTGTAAGTACTGCCCGCGAACAGAGAAGAGGATGAAAGCAGGAGTCCACTTCCAAATTGCTGTGGCCTTGGCAGATCTTATTGTGCAAATCCGACGTCATACGGTGTTCAAAAAGATTCACAATCCCTCAGGCCACAGTTTTTCAAAACAATCCTCATCCAATTCTCAACGGGCAGCCCTGTAGTTCCCCAGTGGGCCGTTTGTTTGGAGAAGTTCCAATGCACGCTGCCACTTTCATAGTAGGGAGCCCAGCACCAGCAACGCCATGTTTTCAACTTCGCATGCTATGCGTCGGCACCGCTAGGTCAAGTATGATAGGGGGTTTCGTAAGTTGTGTGAAAGAGGGGATCCCCTTGACAACAACATCTTGGTATAAAAGTGGACATAATTTGGAGAAGTAGGCCCACATTACCTATCTTCGTTTGCTGCTTGCCTCCGTCCGCTGGCTTGCGTTTAAGAGACCATACTCTTATCGCCGGCGCAGACCACCCAGCACGCATTCGTATTCGAGCATTTCTCTCTAAACCCCTGAGCCCTAAGAAGGCCCTTCCCAAATCTTGTCTGGCTGAAGGATGCAAATATGACAATTTCGGGGCTTATCAAAATTATGGTCCCTTGTGGGGGTATCCTAGATATGAGGAGCCGTATTATAATGGGGACCCAGAAGGGGCCCACAATTTTGACAACCTACCATCTGGGGAGTACAAAGATATGATGGGGATCGCTACGAAGATGTCGTGGGGGTGTTTTTTTAGAAGCCCCCAAATGGGATCAACACCTCAGCTCCTCCAAACATGCAGGCAAGGTGCTTTAGCAACCCAATGTCCTAAACATGCTGGTTGGTCTGTGCCAATGCATTGCATGCGGAAAAGATTTGACCGCAACTGACTCTATCGGGCTGTATGCATAGTCATCAGGTGAGGAGCGTGCTCCACCTGCTGCTGCCTCTGTCCGCCATTCCTCAAGCGTTAGACGCTGAATCTAGACCATCGATCGTTAGGTAAACCCTGAACCCTTAACGCGGCAGCGTGCCTGCCTCAACACAAGAACCCATCCAATTGACTACCAGAGACCCCTTTGCTTGGAGCAACCATGGAATCTGCCACGGAATCCCGCGATGACTCGGAGAGCTCAGTCATCGCGTGTGACACGCCTGAGCCGCCAGCCACACCTCCCGAGGCACAAGAGACACTCAGAGACGTGCCCCTTTCTCCGATAGTTAGTATGAAGCAACTCTGGTTCATGCTTCATCGGGTCGTTGGCATACTGTGTGAGCTACCCGCACTCTGGATAAGCCCTGATCCCGGTCAAACCTACTGACAATCACCCAAGGACCTGCGCTGGGTGCTGTTTGATGCAGTTTTGTTTAAAAATGCAAGCAGGTAGACCAGGAACACTGAAAGCATAGACTGCATCCCCAGAAACCTGAAACCCTGCCCAACCGACAGGAGATGAACTTCTGGAGGCTTCATGCTCTCCTAGCGGAAGCTAGGCTCGGCAAGATGATTTCAGGGTGCACATAGATTACTGGTGCTTATGAGGAGTGGATCCCTGTAATTAAGTGGCTAGTGCAACGAAGTTCCGTCTTGGGTCGCGGCCAGGGGGGGTGGCACTGAGGGTCCTTAGATCCAAAACCTAGGCCTCCGACCTCGGCGGATTCCTTATCCCCAGAATAGCTCCCCCTTCAGCCTTAGCAAATCTATGGCAGGAAACCACTCAGGTAGACACCGGTTGTAATCTACGACCCCCTGCAGTCAGCATTCCAAGACAAAAAGCCCATACGTATTCAATCACTATTCAATCACTATGACACCCCCAAACTCCTATGTAATCCTAAGCCCTTACAACGCCTAAACCTTTTTCAGCCTCAATTTTGCCATCCGGGATCGGGGCTTGCGCTGCTGCAGCTTTGGCCCCTCACAAGCAATGAACCTACACGACAACCTGGTGCTCAGCAGGGACCGAATGCAGGGATCCCTACGGTAGTCCTTAGACAACCCCAGGCCACTCCTTCCCTCCCGCCTAAGTTCCAGGGACCCCTACAACGGGTTTATGGGACTCAATCGGGAGGCTGACAATCTGTCCAGTCTATTTAGACAGCAAGCTCAGACCATGAGGTGAAACAAAGTTAAGCTCCTCGTGCCTGGTTGGGAAGGTAGGAAGGGGCTACCACAGGAGGCTTAATGGGCATGGTTTTGGGATTCACTACTTCATTCCCTGCTCAGCACCAGGTAGTAAAGAGCTTGTTGTAAGTATGGCTGACGACAGCTGGTGACATCAGCCCAACACACCACTGATGCACCTTGACGCTGGTTTCGTGTTCATGGCTGACCCCAGGTTGTTACTCTTATTCGCCCGTTTGGGGTATCCCATCTACTTGGCGGCCTACAGTGTATTGGGACCCAAATGGGACCATCATTCCAACGACCGTCCATCTCAGGAGCGACACAAGGCGGAATTGGAGGAAGTGACCCGCAAGTTCCAGGCCGGTAGCCTTGGTATGAGTCCGGGACTGGGTGAGCCTTATGAAGTTCAATCATTAATACGATCATCTTTCACTTCCAGTTTGCAGTATCACCAGTACTTGTTTTGCATCTCATGGTTTCTATCATCAATGTAATAATACCTCACCAAGAGCTGGCAAGATATCTGTTGACTTGCAATTCTGAAGCGAATTTGGGCTCGCAAACACTGCAATGACTTATAAGAGATTCGAAGACATGAGCCGGTTATCATCAGAGGCGGCAAAAGGGTCTAGCTCCCCCAAGGCCAGGACTTTGACTTGGGATGATTGCAAGGTTTTTGGGGCCAGGGTCTTTCACTGAAAAGCTTACAAGAATGGTATCTTGTGCGTTGTCATCGGTGAGCATCCATCCGGCCAGGGCGAGGCAGAGCGCCAGCTGACGATGACGGCCCGGATATCAATAGTGTCAGGTGATTCGCAAGGCCCACGCAACGCAACACCATCACCAATGTGCGCAGATTCAGCTCTTCTAAGTTGAGAAGCCCGGAAAGGGGAGAAGCACCTTTGGTCAGGCATTTTTATCAGCAAGCATGCAATGGCCAGGTTTGCGAAACTCGCTTCTGCGGAGCGCCGAATCCTCACGCGCTTGCCGCTCGACATGCAACCAGCCCAGGATTCGCAGCACAATGATAGCTTGTACGTGGTCGTGGTCGTCCTGGTCCTGGTCCTGGTCCTGGTCCTGGTCGTGGTCGTGGTCGTGGTGATGGTGGTGGTGGTGGTGGTGGTGGTGGTCGTAGTAGTAGTAGTAGTAGTAGTACTAGTACTAGTACCAGTAAGCACCACGGCCCGAATGAGTCCACAGAGGGCTCTTGTAGCCAGGCTTATTGATCGCCGCCCATGCCATGGTTACAGCCTGTGAAGGGAAAGCTTAGCTTGACTGCACTTACAGGCTTTTTGCTGAGACACCTGCACCAAATC
>CAJNIZ010034558.1:22418-35721 GCA_905231905.1 Symbiodinium pilosum
AAAGCCCTAAACCCAAAAACCTGGAAACCCACGCCACAGAGCGAATGACAGGCGTTGGAAAAACGCCTGTGCCCGACAGGGCTATCGAGTAGGCTCCCTCTTTTGGTCTGGTCACGTCTGATACTATGGGCTGTCAAACTATCAGCCCCTCCTCTGCATAAACATGTACACATCGCCGCATATATATATATACATACAGATTTGTTTTTTTCAAGGTAGTTCGAGGGAGCGGGGCCGCCTGCATTGTATGGTACTCTACTGGCATTTCTGGAGATGGCTGGCGGAAATCGTTTCTTTTGTGAAGAGATTTCCAAATGACTGGACCCCACGACGAGGAGCCTTACCAACTCGCAATCTTCAAGGGAACTATCATGCAGATTGGCTGCGCCGAACGTTTGATCTAGACTTCCTTGTTGGTGCTTATGGGGAAATGAGACAGGAAATTGAAGTACCATATCGTGGATTATATACGGGTTCATGTAGAACTCCGCTTGGCGCTCACTTTTGGGACCAAAACATGTTTAGTACAAAAACCACCCCGTGCATGCTTGCTTTCATGTGTATTCCTTGGGAACCCTTACCACAAATCGAGTTAAGTATCCCTACTTCGCATACTTGTTGCTAGTGGGCACCCCTTCGTGTGGACCACCGCAACATTTCCCCAAAAGCTTTCTGCTTCTGATCTGCTTGTCTTACGCACTGAAACATCATACGCGCTCTAAAGAGGCCGTGAGAAGTTGGCAAGGAAAATAAAACATTTGGGCGCCATGTGCAGTAAGTAAATAGACTGTGGATTCAGATATATATATATATATATATGGGAAGCAACATGTTCCTCAGGATCACAGAAGCCCTGAACCCAAAGTTCCAAGCCCCTGCTTCACATGAAATCCCCCTAAAACCTCAAGCCTGAACCTCAGAAATCACAGGTTCAAACGTTTCCTGGTCGTCTCTAGTGGAAATCTGCAAGTGTGAACAACAGAAGGCTGTGAAACATGTTGGACCCGTCCGAAAACCATTGGCATCCTTCTCATAACCGAATAAGTACCTAATTACCTACTCAAAATCGCACCTCTTAGACCTAAACCGTACTTGGAAGGTCGACATGTATCATCCGCAGCTAAGCCCCCCTTCGCCCGGCGTGAATCCAAAAAGCCTCAGAACCCTGACTAAGGTCCTCTTGTCGTGCGGGTTAGGCAGCATGGCATACAGACAGAAGAAGAACATCAACGATGTCAGCACGATGCCTTGCGCTTTCGGGCTGTAGGTATGAGGATTTTTCCGGAGGTCCATGGCCCAAGCATTGAGCTGCGGTAACTACAAACATAATAATTACATGCCGGGAAGCCATGTGATGACCCTACCTTCATGTTTACATTTCCGAATGAGCATGAAAGGGGGAACTATGAAAATGAGAGTCCGCTTAAGAGACCCCTATGTGGGGTTCCACTTATATTCTTGGAAGGGTAGACGCGCTGGAGGCACTTTTGGTGAACAGTTTTTTGCACGATTGGCTTGAAAACGTTTAGGGTGCGGGGCTGAGGGGATTTCAGGTCTCAGGGCGAGGCAACGGCAAATATCAACAAAACAGGTCAAGTACCTCAAACGCTGTTAAAGTTTGAATGGCGTAAGGAACCCCTTAGCGCAAAAATCCCCTAAGATCCGCGTCTGACCCCACCTAAGTATATGATATATACTCAGGTCTCAACAGGGCTCCACATTAGCAACTTTGGGGCCCAGGGATATACCACATAGTTCTATGTAGCTATATGAGCTATAGTCTAAACTCCTTAAAGGGAGTTATATAGGGGATAATATAGGGGACTACTATAGGGCCTATTAAGGGGGATACTAGGAGTTTAGACTATAGCTCATATGGACCCTTGTGGGCATTTTGAGAACCCTTAGTCACACGGGCCTCCCCAATAGTCACACTCTCTAAGTTGGTCAAAGACGGGCTCTTGTCCATGAATAGACCTTCAAATACCCCCTGTGGATCATGTTGTTGCAGTAATGTATCCCTAGGGCTCCAGCTAACCCGAAAAACGGGTTCTGGGTTCTACATACCCTATAGTTACATAGCCCAATGGCCTTGCCTTCGGGCAACTAGCAGTCTGAGGGTATGCTGTTCTGGGTTTTCTTGGCTAGCTAGAAATGAAGGAATGGATCCTTACAGTAATCCCTAAATGTCCCATTGCAGCAGCTAACCAAAGGCCAGTGTTGGGAGGTCTTGGTGGCAACAGGCCTCCCTCCCCTGCAGATATGCGCTATAGTCTTTCCCTTGTAAGCCCTTTGAGGCTATAGCTCACATGATGTTCACCGGATCCTTGATTTGGGGCTGGGTTTCAAAAAGAACGGACTGCTACCCTAAGCCCTAAACTCCTAAACCCCCATTGTGTTGCCTACATCCTCTCGTGCAACTTAAGACCTGCAATAAGCACTGTCCTTTTTCAATGCTCTCACTACGGTTTTCCTGCAAGTCATCTTGCAGCTTGTTATTATCACTGAGCCTCCAAATAACCCCCTCCCCTGATCAAAAACCTCCCCACCTCCCACCCAAAAAAAACACGTCTATACATATAGAGAGAGAGAGAGAGGTCTGTTCGTCACTAGTTCATGCGGGCACTATATGGAGCATATGACATATGCTATTGGGAAGCGGGGAGGATCTTTACTAAGGGGAACTTCTCCCAAGCGAAGACGAGACTCCTTCTGTGAAGGCGATCATGGCCTCAGATTCGAACACGTTCTATTACTTACTGGGGGTTAGTAGGGATTAGGAGAGTATACTATAGGGTTTAGGATTTTATAGGATTTGGGTATTTAGGGTTTGGGGCTTGTAGATTATATAGGGATTATATGGGGGATCGTAGTTCGCATTCCCTACTAAACCCCCTGGAAGACTGGAGCAGGAAGAGTTGCCTCCTTCATATTGCTTCGGTGGATGGAGGAAATCTTGCACCACCTCACTACTATACTAAATCCTAAACCCCAACCCCCTGTAAATAATACCTAAACCCTAAACCCCCTAAACCCTGTATAATACACATAAACCCTAACTCCCACAACTCTAGGCCACCCCTGGCATGCGCAGCATGCTCAGGGTCCAAGGTGATGCGGGCTTAGGGCTTAGGGCTCTGTATTGTAGAATAGGGTTTAGGGATTAGGATTCATGATGATCCGCAGGATCACCCAACTCTAAGGACTTAGTCCTTAGTTTATAAGGTTTAGGGTTTAGGGTCCACGATTTTTGGGGGGCGGGGGGAGTGGCTTTGGTGACAGTAAGCCACCCGAATAAGGACGCTATAGCTATATCAGCATTACAGGGTCCTAACTTGGGGGTTGGGGCTGCCAAGGCCCTTTTCTTATTGACGTGTGTGAGGATTAAGAGTTTCAGTCTTTTGCCTCGAAACCAATGTGGCGGTCTGGGGAAGATTGAAGTTCATGACGTGGCTGAATGCTAACGACTTCTCTAGGGTTTGGAGTTTAGGGGAGTAGGGTTTAGGGATTAGGGCTTAGGGTTTGGGGGGTTTGGAGGTTTAGCTTAGCTTGTGAGCTTTGGGGCGCATAATCAAGAGCAACGGAAAGAAAAAATGGTGGCTTAGGGTTTACGGTTTAGGGTTTAGGTGTGCTACAAACGGCCCCCTTGTTGGGAACCCCCAACCAGACCTCATTTCGGGACACACTTAAGGGGGGGAGCCCGAAGATTTGATAACATCCAAATCTCTACCTTTCTGGAACCCGCGTAAGAATTAAAAGTCAGCTGCCACGTGTGGATCAAAGCCCTATACCTTGAACTGAACCCTCAACCCTAAACTCACCCTGAAACCCTAAACCCTAGTCCCTGCACTAGACTAAGCCATGAAAGAAGATGATTTCAGGGATCTTCCAGTCATCTGCCAACCCTGAACCCCAAACCGGAGCAGAGTAGCAGTCAAGGTGTCCATCAGCTGGCCTGCGTTCGGGTTGGGTTTGGGGTTCGAGGTTTACGGTAGGAGCCAAAACAACTAGACAAGGGTTGGGGGTATACTATACTAAAGTTCTACAAGGAACACAACGAAATAGCATTACCTAAACCCCAAAAGTATGTAAAATAATAGCCCTAAACCCCTAATAATAGGCATAAAGGCCATTATTGTACATACTTTGGGCTAATCAGGATTCTAGAGTCGACAAGAATAATTCAGCGTTGTTGTTTCCACCCGCCGGTTTTCATGCCAGATACCGGCCAAGTGCCCAGGCTTTGGGTTGAGGGTTAGCGCCCCGGGCTGAAGGTGTGCCTAGGATCAGGGGTCTAGCAGCTGAAGGTCTGCCACCTCACTGTACCAAACTTTGGGAAAAATCTACACTGGGACCCATTGATGACGACAGGAGCCCGGACGAGGTATGAATGGAGCAACTTGTGCACCACATAGGACCCCAAATTATGTCGTAATTCCTAGGGTATAGGGGATATAAGGTGGTACAAGACATCCTTCGTCCGCAGAACCCTAACCCTAATCATGGCAAAGCCTCAACCCTAGGGGTCCAAATTCCCAATAATTAGGTACCTGGGCTGTGGGTAATAATAATTGTAGTACAGAGTTTTGGGCAAGTACATGATTATTGGGTACCTGGACCCTTAGGGAAAGATGATCCTATACAATGCCTAAGGGATCCCTCTGTAATGTCCTCATAATGCGGCAGACCTTGCATCCTGCCCTCACACAGTAGCAGGGTTTAGGCTTAGAGTCCACAGTAGGAACCATGTTAACGGAGTCATATATGCATGTTATACTTATTATCCAACTTTTACCGGGGAGGGGGCAGTACTCAAGCCACACATCTCAAGGGTCCAGAATATAATTTAGATAAGTAGCCGTCTATGACAGGTGTCGGTAGATCCTAAATAGAAGCTATTTCTTTTCCTCTAGGCGAGCATTGACCGCTCCATGCTCCTTGGGGGAAGCCTGCGGGGTACCTCTGTAGTTGAGGCAGCCTACTACAAGGAATCTAGAACCACAATACCGGTACTGTTTTGGCGCCTATAATCCACCCATCGTACGTGAATCCTGCCTCGGAATGTGGCGAAGATGGTGGACCAGTCCATCTTGCTCAAGTCGACGCCGTGAGCTTTCCTCCAGTCAGGTTCTAGATTCCAGGGACTCAGGGCTTATAGCTTATAGGGTTTAGGGGTTGAGGGTTTAGGGGTTAGGGGGTTAGGGGTTTAGGGGTTTAGGGTTTAGGGGTTTAGGGCTTTAAGGTTTAGGGTTCAGGGGTTTAGGGTTTAGGGCTTAGGATTTTGGGGTTTTGAGGGGCCCTCCAATTGGCCTCCAATGCACTTCCTTCTGGGGTTCGGTACCTCTTTCGGTCTACAGGTAGGATTTCTTATCAGGACGCGCGAAAAGGTACCACGTTGGAGGAGGTAGCTGGGGCTCCAGGAGTGCCGCATTCGCAGGTCCAGGTAGGGTTTAAGGCTTAGGGAGCAGATTTACAGTTTAGGAAACTCACTGCACCACATATGGTATTTGTTCAAAATGCTGGTCCCAAAAATGGCTATGAGGTAAGTGCCCTTTTTGGTTAGGCACCTCATTTAAGGAAGTGTTTTCCCAATGGCCCCTTTTTTACAACGACTCTTTGAGCAACCGATCCAAACTCCTAGCACCCCCATAAGATGCCCCATAGTACTCTCCTATATAGTCCCTTTAAGGAGTTTAGACTATGGCTCATAATTATGAGACCGGTTTGGAGGGTTAAGGAAGCTAATGTCGGCAGCTGCGAAATCCTATCAACCTTGCACCTTGGTGTAGGGATTCAATGTGGGAGCTTCTGCAACCTAAATCGTAAACCCTGAACCCTCAACCCTAAACCCTGAAACCCTGAAACCCTAAACCTAAACCCTGAACCCAGTACCCTAAACCCTAAACGCTGACCCCTAAACAAATGGGAATGCCATTAGGCTTCCTGGGCACGTATGGGATGAAAGGGAGTTTTGCTGGTCAGTCTTGCGGACTTTATGGGACGGGCTTTGAGAACGAACACCTCAGTATGGGTCCTGAAAGCTTGGCTTAGGATTTGGGGATTAGGGTTTAGGTTGAGGGCTTGGGATTTTTTAGGTCTTAGGGTTTGGGGTTCTTGCATAAGGACCGCATGGAGGCTTAAAAAACTGTTTCTAGAATTCATGTGCGATCTGCGGGATGTCTGCAGATCATGAGGAGGCTTCTTAAAGGTAGTACCCCTGTACTATGTAGAGTTTAGGGTTTAGGGTAAGAAGAAGGACCTGTGCAATACATTCACAGCCCAGCATAATAATAACCTTATGTAGGTGCCTGTACCCATCTCTATTTCCAGAAGTTCACTCCCAGGAGCTCGGCATGAACTATTTAGAAATCCTGAAGATGGAGACATGGAAGGAGATTGCGCGGAGAGCATTTGGTCTCTACCTACTGATTAGGTAGGGATTGCGTGCGAAATTCCCATGCTGTGGGCAACGTAGAAGCTTATTAGAAGTAAGTTTCCTATGTGAGCCACAGTCTAAACTCCGCATATCCCCTTGATAACCCTTTTAGTACTCTTCTGTATAATCCGCCCTATAACCCCCTTTAAGGAGTTTAGATTATGGCTCATGTAGTTCTGTTCCAGGCCTGTTCCAACCTTTGGTAAAAGGTTTGCACCACCAGAAGCCCTGGATCAACATCTTTAGCAGAGCTTCAAGTACTAGTCCCTAGGGCTCCCAGTTACCCAAACAAATCGATTATATATACATATATGGGGATTTCTGAAAATTAGGAATCTTTTTTGCAGGTCCCTCTAGTAAGGATTACAGCGTTTTGGGGTCTGTATTCGGGTCCCCCTATTTTGGGAAACTACCATATATCTGTATATAAATACATATAGAATGGGTGTAGGGTTTAGGGTGATCCTCCAACCCTGGGGCTTCCAGTTACCTACGTAATGGGATCTGGGTTCCATATACCCTATAATTACATAGCCCAGTAGCCCTAAACCCTAAACCCTACACCTTGGGTAATTGGGAGCCCTAGGGATTGTTCTAGGATGTTATAGGCATGCGCAGGGTAGCTGGTATTACGGAGGGGATGGGATATGCTACACTGTAAGTTTTGGGGAGCTTCTGAAAACTCCTTTTGGGGGGAGGCCTTTCATAAGGGCTATCGAAAATTGGGGTACATGAGGGGTCGCCATCTGTACGGAAACTCCGATTCTTAAGCCCTGAATCCCATGCCCTAAGACCTCAAACCCTGAAACCTAAATCCTGAACCCCAAACTTACGTTCCCTGCAGCCTACACGCCAAACCCTGAACCTTGGAGCCTCCACCCTAAACCGCCCTGTCAATCCCTAATGCTACCAAGTCCTTAGCTCGCAAGTGGAGGGTAAAAGGGCTTAGGGTTCAGGATCCAGGGTTCAGGATTTAGGGTTCAGGTTTCAGGATTAGGGTCTAGTGCTTAGGGTTCAGGGTTTAAGGCTTAGGGTTCAGGATTTAGGGTTGCTGGACTCGAGGAAAGGCATGTAACATAACTGCCATGCTGGCTCCTGTTTAGAGGTCTGAGGCCATGACCCAAGGATTGAAAGCTTTCGAGTCAGGAGGAATGCAAGGTTCAAGGGTTTGGGATTTAGGGGACGTTTCGGGATGAGGTCCCCAGAACCCTTGATTCCCCGCAGCCAAGCTTCAGCCAATTCAGGACGGCTTTAATCTTGTAAGAGTCCTTGTACCTTTGCAAGCGGTGGGAGTTTGCTGCTTCTACTGTTCCCAAATTGGGAAGGGCACCAATTTGGGGACCTCTACTGCACCGGGAACCTCAAAGTGTCAGAGATGAACATGATTCTTCGAATCTTTGGTTGTCAAACTTGTCGTCTCCAAATATTGGAAGACCAGAAACGTATAGCATCATGGTCTGTAATCAGGGTCACACTTCCGTCGCGAAAAACGACGACTGACACACATATGGAGGGCTATAAGTCCCTTGCTGTTGGGTCCAGCATAGACTACGGACCCTAATATGTTGGACCACAATTTGCCAACCTGCCATATATATATATACACATATATTGGCGTACTTTCTTTGGCATGTCGTAGGTGCCCCATACAGGATCCCCAAACAAAGACATGTGCTTCTGAACACACATTTAAATACCACAGGGTTCTCATACATAGTTACTTCTACCTGAACCCCAAAAGTATGTAGAACAATTGTCTTTTGGGCTATATTTAAGTGTTTTGGGCTGTTATTTTACCTACTTTTAGGGTCCAGGTAGGGCTACTATACAGCTACATGGATCTTTGGGAAAGGTTTGTGAGCCGCTGCGAGTCTGGCCCCATTCACCCTAAATCCTTAAACTTGAACCCTAAACCTGAACCCTAAACCCTAAAACCCCTAACCCCTGAAACCTGAACCCTCCTAAACCCTGAACCCTAACCCAGCCTCAACTCTACACATCTGACCTCAAAACACCCCAGCGGCCTGTCGGCCTGTCATAGAAATGTTTGGAACCGGCTTTCTCAAATCACCGGTTTCAGACCCCAAGGGTTCATGTAGCTATATGGTAGATATGGGCCTTGAAGTAAGTGCATGCGAACATCTTTGAAGTCCACCTGTATACCGTATACCTACATGGACCCTTAGGGAGACGTTATTACATGGATCAACCTTTTTACGAAGAGATCCCCAGGAAGGACCCACGCAACGCACTGTTCATGGAGAGCAACAGCAGTATCTCTGGAATGCGGCGATAACAGCTCTCATGACAGGCCATAGAAGTGCTTTCGATCTTCTCAGGCTTCCACGGTAGGGCAAGACACAGACACATGCTACCATGAGCTTCTGCTGTTTGCAGCTAGTTTGGGTTGCAGTTCGATGTCACGACGCTAGGAACTGCCGAAACAAAATTCTGTCCAGCCCGATCAGGCTTTCTGATTTGGAAGGTCAAGAATAGTGTCCGGAATGGAGGAATGTATCCCTATAGTCAACCCCCCTCTATACTACCCTCTAGGTATATTAAGCCTAATTAAGATTAAATAAGAGGGAACCTAGGGGGGAGTAGTGTAGGCGGGGGTAGTAAGGAAACCCATGATATAGTAGTCCCCTCATCATCCTCAATGACCTAATAGGGTTTAGGGTTTAGGGTTCAGGGTTTAGGGTTCCAGACTAGAACCAGCAAGCAAGCCGCTAGCTCTTCGGACACGGTCGCTTTTTGATGGAAGAGTAAAGGACTAGGGTTTAGGAGTTAAGCCCTGAACCCTAAACCCCTAAACCCCCCATACCCGGAAGCATCCACACAAGAAGGACTGCTCAAGATGAAATCTACGTCATACATAGACGGTACCTTTTAGGGCGGTTAGGGTTTAGAGGTTATTTACGTCTATACCCTGTATCCTTTTTTCGGGGGGGAGGTGCCTACTTTTGAAACCAGAAGATAGTAGGAATAAAAGTTCGGAATCCTGAAATACGGGTAGGGTGTAAGGGTCTAGGTGAGAAGCAATTCGGCGGACTCAACATGGGAAAGAGCAGCATCTCATCCTAGACAATTCTTGAGATATGTGTATGGGAATTTCCAACAAGAAGGGGGCGTCTTTTGGGAAGGCCCTGTAATTGAAAAAAAGGGATAATAGGATATCGGGCCATACAAGGCCACCATCTCTGGAAAGTTTCCATAGAGAGTAACGCCCAGCATGTGCCTCAACAAAGTTGCTTCACAAACCAAAGCTTAAACCCAAAACCCGAAACCCAAAGCCCAAGACCATCCCCACAACCCTAAACCCTAAAGACTGGAGAATGTCAGCGAAGACACTTGGAGTAGTCGAAATGCTCCACGCAGACCACCATGCACCAGACAAAGAAAGTTGCCATGCCAATCACTACCAGCGTGCAGAGCAGAACCGCAATGATGTCCTTAGGACTTAGAGGGACTTAGTAAATAGGTTTATAATGGGGACAGCTAGGGTTATCATATGGTTTCTAGGTGTCGTCTAACCTACTTACTATATAAGTCCACCTGGCCCTCTAAGTAGGGTTCAGGGAAGTTGGCGCTCCGTGCAATGCCAAGGTAGCAGCATGAACTTGGAAAAGGCAGTGCCGCTCCCGATGTGCACTTTCCAAAAAAAAAGTAAAGCAAAAACACTGGAGTTTGTCATTGTTCGTATTTTACGCCCCATCAGGAAGCTGCAAACACATCTGTGACAAAACCTGGGTCAAAAAGTCCTACACGGGAGCCTCCTACGGCCTTAAATATATCACATACAGGTACTTGGTTCATTAAGGGCTCCCAGGTACCTAAATAGTAGGCTGCTGGGCTATGTAACTGTAGTCTACATAGAACATATTTCCCATTACTTAGGTAACTGGAGCGTCAGGGTTGGAGGATCACCCTAAACCCTAAACCCTCAACCCCCTCTCTCTCGCTCTCTCTCTCTCTCTCTATATATATATATATGTTTATTGCCCTTACTTAGGTAATTGGGGCCCTAAAAATTAGGGCTTCAAGTTCAGGTTTTTGATCCTCCGGGCTCTGGGAAGGATCTCTATGAAAGCGAAGCTAGGGCTCTTCATGCTGGCCCTTCAATACACCACAGGTTTAGGGTTTAGGGTTTGGGGTTTAGGGTTTGGTGGTTTGGGCCTTGGGGTTTGGGGTGAAGGGTTTAGGGGTTTTAGGCCGACGGGCTTAGGGTTTAATGCACGACAGCGAGCTTTGGAGGTTTCCGAAATCAGGGGACTGCAGTATGGACCCCAACATACTGAAATCCTTATCATAGGAACGCCCCAAAACCCTATAGACCCCAATATACTACATTCTCTGTTATAAGCACTTCGACAAGCAGTGCACCTGCTGAAAATCAGGGGCACCACCATAAACCTCGATCTACTATAACTCCAACAAATGTGCACATTTTTTCAAAATCCTTATTTGATTACACAATGGCATTCCTGCTGCAAAGTGCCTTAGTGTGTTGCGCGCTGTTTATGACTGGGGTATAGAGGTTTGTCGAAAAAGCACTTAGGTATCTAGGGATATCGACGGGCTATCAGGAGATTATGGATGTTCGTAGGGATTATTTTAGAAACTCCCACATAAAAGAACAAACGCATGTACTGAACGACTCTGTGGGTACAGGTACCGCGCTCCTCGCATACGTCATGTATGACTAACCCTAAACCATCTCTTTCATATATGAAAAGTGCTCATTCTGCAACTGATTCTTCCAGACTCCTTTCGAAATCATATTTTCCTAGCATTCGCGGAATTGAGGTGCGGATACATTCGTGCCTTTGCCTTAAAGTGCCAGAAGCCTTTGCCCTCTGTGCTTGTGATGGGGCACTTTCCCGGAGGGTTTGTGTTGAAATATAGCATATACTTAGCGCCCAGAGAGGTTTCAAGGTAACTCATTTGAGACCAAAGCATACACTATGCTACGTGCGCTTGGGCACTTTCGGTTAGCTGTATTTCCTAGCATCTGAATTTTTTGAGCAAAGGCTTGTTTCCGAATTGCTATTGGACAGGCCTCCGTTGGTCTCAGATAGGCCCAATTCAGGGAGAACCCAGGGAGCTAGTCTAAATACGGAGGATGGTGAGGGAACCCAGAGCTATCCACATGTAGGCTTTCATACACGCTTGACATGAGAGGCACTAGTGATGGAGGACATCTTGAACCACCTCGTGTCCGCGAACTGCAGGGAATGACAATACTTCAGGAACCCTACCTGGTGAAATGTTCAGCATGAACATTGTGTTCGCAGATTGCTCGGAATGCGCATCTTCAAAGTTTCAAGCTGTTGCTGCTGCGACGCGCAAAGGAGATAGCACGCCAACTCTTTCATGACACTCCAAGCGAAGAAGATGCAGATCAGGAAAACCAAAACAGTCAGCCTATTCGAGGTAATTGGCTCAAAGCCACTGGTACTTACTTCATGCCTGCAGCCAGAACTCTTGTTCAACAACCCGTTGCAACTGACTGTTGTCCAGGTTGCGCTCAACAATGTAGGGGTAACAACGAGATAGAGAGCACAACTGCTGAAACTCCTTAGTGGACCAGTAAATTTACCAAGTCCCCCTGACTCTTCCAGTAGGACTGTCTGGGGAACAGCCTCACAATACAGCCGTGGTGCCCAAAGGCCCTGGCCCCAATTCCGCAGCCGTCTGCATGCTGCATGGCGCCATGTCGACGTCCTTAGATGTAGGGGTTGGGAGCTGAGGGCTTTACGATTCTAGCTTAGAAGCGTCGTCTTGACAGCAACATTTAGGTTCGTCTACAACTCCATCGGGTTTGCATGACGCATTCATGCCAAAGCTGCAACGCCATGGAGCCCTCGAAGAAGCAGATTGCACATTGCAGAAAGCTTTTGGTTGACAGTAGCACACCGTTCTTCCAAGCACAGTCGGAAGCTTCTGGAAGAGCCAATTTCATGCAGGACTTGCCTTAATGCAGATGCAAACTAATACTTGCTAAGTTGAGTCGGAAAAATATGGACATTGGGATTGGGTGCGTTCCTAAGTTCCCGAATCGTGCATATACATTCGTATAGGCACATGTATGTACATAATTATATGTGTGTATATATATGGTGGTTTCCCGAAACAAGGGGGACCCCAATATAGACCCCAGAATACTATAATGCTTATTATGGGGACCCCCGAAAAGGTACACCTAATTTTGGGAAACCCCCATATATATATACACACACGCACCCCTCGCGGCTGCAAGCTGCGAACTTGCAAGTAGGGCCCCTAATATGGGCCCCTAGTCCTTTTAGTGGGACTTCGGAGACCCTTAAGGGTACATATAGTCTATATAGTTGGATATACAGGTCCCAGGGTTAATGGCCCATGCTAGGGGTCCATGGTTTAAATCTTAGAGAAGTTGCAGATCTTAGGCGTTATGGCAATGGCTGATTCGCATCGTTCCTGGTGCGTAGTTGAAAGATGCTGGCTGGACACCTGTATGTCAAGTTTCAAGTTTTAAGGTATTCTGGTCCCCCACGAACAAAAGAGTGAGGACCTTGTGACAATCATATGACTCTTGCGCGGCTAAATCCTGGCGTTAATTTTACCTATAATCTAAACACTCCTAGTAGCCCCTTAATAACCCCCTATGGTAGTCCCTATATAATCCCCTATAGAACACCCTTTAATGAGTTTAGAGTATAGCTCATCTTGGCTACTGTTGAATACTCAACTGCAATGCAAGTCAAAGCTCCCAACTGCCTGGGGAGACCAAATCACGCTGTCAGATATTGACTGCACATCGCCGCCTGATGTGTGGATTGAGCATTCATGTGGTTCCTTACTACCCCCTCTATACTGCCCACCCCC
>CAJNIZ010034558.1:41422-78610 GCA_905231905.1 Symbiodinium pilosum
GTTTAGGGTTTTGTTTTTTAAGGCAGTGTGAGGGGAGGGAATATACTTAAACACTACACCCTGAACCCTAAAGCCTTAACCCTCAATCCCAAGCCCTAAACCCTAAATCCTAAACCCCTACTCCTAAACCTGAATCCTAAACGCCCTAAGCCCTAAAGGAACCCCCATGATCTGTTTTGTTAGATCCTCCCAGGAACCTTCGGCTGTTTGGGAACCACCTGGGTTTTTTTGGGCGAGGCTTCGTGGGGACCACCTCTGGGCATACGAGCAACGCATAGAATTTTGGATTTAGGGTTTATAAGGGTTTAGGTGCAGGGTTTAGGGCACAGGATTCTGGATTTTAGCTCTGGGGTTTCAGGGCTTAGGTCACGGGATTCAGGATTTTAGCTTTAGGGTTTAGAGTTTAGGGTACAGGATTCAGACTTTGAGCTTAGGTGTCCGTGCTGTTCCGTTTTTCCTGTTGGTTTGGAGACCCTAAACTCTAAACCCTAAACCGCGTGTTGTCAGGGTTGGGGTTCGGGATTTCAGGCTTACTTTTTTTGGCGCTTTCAATCCAAGCAGTCCTGCAAGGCAATTTAGGGTTTAGCGGTTTAGGGTTTAGGGATTTAGGGTTTAGGTCATCTACTTTCCTGAAACCTGTACTATAACCCCTAAACCCTACCATACCTGTAGTATAACCCCTAAACCCGAAACCCTACTATACTTGTACTATAACCGCAAAACCCTAAACCCTAACCTCTATCCTACAGATCCCAAGTAGCTTATTCTTTGGTACTCGGCCTTTCTGGGCCCAACTGCTCAAACCCTTGTACATCCTGAACCCTAGCCCTCAAGTACACCCACACCAAAAAAATATCTTGAAACCTACATCCTCAAGTCCTAAACATCTCTAACACTCTGAACGACAACTATCTAACTCAAAAAACACTAAACGTAAACTAAACCCTCAGAATCCTGCTCCCTAATACGCCCCCCGAGAAGCATAGAACCCTCCGTATATCCTCTGTAGGTTGCCCCCCCCTCAAAAAAAAACCTGGCTTTAGTCGGTAGCTCATATGAACAGCATTTTCTGTTGATTGAACCTAGTAAAATAATATTCCTTCTATAAAATGCTATACAAGAGGGATATGCATTCTAATTCTATATTGAGCACTCTAGCATCGCCGATAATACTCATATTACAACCACCTCGGCTGCGGCCGCGCGGTGCTGGCGCTTCCGGCGGAAGCCAACAAGACATCTGAGCAGCGCTAAGGGTTTACTGGGATGCTGTTAAGGAACTTAAATGAAGTTAGCATAATATGGGCATATACTATATAATAGGATTTCCTTGTTATAGTCACTTATTTCAAGTTCCTTGACAGCAACCCAACGTAGTTCAGGGATCAGGAGTCAGGGTGCAGAGCTTCGGATGACGGTTCAGGGTTTAGGGCTTGGGTTCGTGGAATGGGGTTTAGAGTTCAGGGTTCAGGGTTGAGGGCCTAGGAAATGGGGATTGGGGTCTACTAAGCCGGCCTCAGAACCCCAGTAAAACTTATGCTTTTTGGGTTGTAACTAGGATTATAATAACCAAAACCAAACCCTAAACCCTAAACCCAGCCCCTATAGTCAGTAGATTCCAGGTTCAGGTTTCAGAGTTTTGGGTGAAGGTCCTGGGTTTGGCAATTGGGTTTAGAGTTCGAGGTGGCGGGCTTGGGGTGCAGGATCTGGGGATTGGGTTCAGTGCAGGGTTTACGTGGTAAGATTGTGGCAGTAAATTTCAGGTTATAAACACAAAACCGGAACTGCCAGAGGCAGTGGAACTATTAAGAAAGAGCTCAGAACAATAACGAACATCTCCCTGACACAAGTAGCAATGGAAGTTTCTGAGCAGCCGTGATGACAAAGGTACTCGCAACGCAAAGAATTGATTTTACTAAACTGTTTTGCGCCATTCGCATTGAGTATGTTTCCGTAAAATGCGGAAACGCAGACAGGCTGTTGAGGGAGAAATCTACAAGGCTGCTGTTGAAGGACTTGAACTAAGTTGCTATAATTAAATCTACCCTCAGCCCTAAACCCTGACAATAATATCACCCCCCACCACACCCACCCTAATATTAGATACGCCCATTGTGTGGTATATTATATACATAATATACCCTAAGATAGTGGTAACTCAGGTTGAGCAGGAACTGGGGGACCAACACAACCCTACTGTGCCCCAAACAAATCCAGAAGCCCATATGAGCTACGGACTCAAGTTAGGTTGGGGGGACCTATAGGGGGATATATAGGGGGTTTAGGGGGGACCCTTCAGGGAATAGACTAGAACTTTCGTCAAGGGCTCATATGGCCCCTTTTTGTAAGGATAGTAGTCTTTGTAGGCACGCCTTCCGGGCTTCCCTGTGTGGTTGCTGGAGGCGAATCCCTGATCCAAACAGAGATTTCACACTCCGTCCTCATGGTCTTATGGGGGTAGGGGCGTTGTTTTCGGAATCCATCTAGAAAGCAAAACCACTCGTTGAAAAACAAAACCTTCGAGTCGATGAACTCATAATGTGGGGCCCTCTGTAATATCCCCCCCCCCTCTCCCACAGTCCTCAACACGGCTCCCACGGAACTCAAGGCCCTGGGGAGGCCTTAGGGACTACTTTCAAGGGGATAGTCGGGATTCAGTTAGGGGCTCAAAACAAATTCATTGAAGAGGGTCCTCAAACCATAAGCTGAAACTGCTTAAGCGGCCGAAACACACAAAAAGTACCTCTTGGAGAAAACGGGTGCTAAATGTGAGTTTGCCTGAGATACCATTCCCCCCAACAAATAACCGGAAAAGACAAACCAAGTGTACGGACCGGCACATTCCTAGTCAAGGGACGACCCGAACATTGGCTTAAACACATGCAGACTAGCGTGTAGGGGAAAAGCCTTTTGTACAAAAAGCTTGAAGGGTTCGGGTTTGGTGTTCACTTACTACAGAAGCTCTCGCGGCGTGAAAGGGCTGGGTGTCCACTATTGTTTAGGCATTGCTTCCCAAGCCAAAGGCCCTGAGTAGTTCTTAGGAGCTTTGAGGTTGCAGTCTGGAGGAGGAGAAGCCCCTCCTCTCTTCCCTTAGATTGGAAGCCTAGTCTGGAAGCCCAATCCTGCCTAGGAATAATCCAAGAGGCTTAAGGCAACCCCACAGATTGCGAGGCAAATGAGATAGCCAGCCTGCAAATGGACGGGGCAAACCTCCCCCAAACTAACATGGAAACCCTTGTAGCCCATATAGGGCCCAATTTCAGCTTCCGTGTAAGTTTGGGGGAATGTAGGGTTCAGGGCCTGAAGTTTAGGGTACTGGGTATGGGCTTGAGGGCCGTCCTAGGGGTTTGCAATTTAGAGTTCAGGGTTTAGGGCTGAAAACGTAGAGTTGGGGTTAGAGTTAGGCTTGCGCTTGGGCGCGCTCCCTGCTACTCCGCAAGCGATTCGTAACTAGTACAATGGCATGTTGGTCCTGGGGCAAAGTCTCAGTTGTAGCAGGACAAGCATACAGCATATAGTCAAGACGTTGAAGCATACGAAAACGAGACGCGGCACATTTGAAGATTCGCAGCTAAACCCTAAACCCTTTGTAGAAAATGCCTCAGGTATATATCAGTGGGCGCAAGACATGTTCCATTGCCTCGCATGCTCTGGAGGCCCCAGGGCGTCTCTTTATCAATAGTTTCGGTGATGAGCTCCACCTACCTATGCGCATTATGAACTTCTAAAAAGCCTAAAGCAATGCCATAACACATCACATGACCTGTGGTCTGAAGCTGTGGGGCGGTTAGTTCAGGAATGGCCGAAGTACAGAGCAGGTAACAAATCATGGTGCTGCAGAGATACAGAACTTGGGTTTTATTTGTATATGTATATATATATACACGTATGTACACACACCAGATAGCGACCGACAGAGAAAGAACGAGAAAGAGAACGAGGAAGAGAACGAGAAAGATAACGATAAACAGAAAGAGAGAGAAAGAGAGAGAGAGAGAAAGACGGAGAGAGAGAGAGAGAGAGAACAAGAAAACAGAGACAGTCTCTAGCCCTCAACCCTAGACCCTGAAACCTAGATATTGCTGTCTCCTAACACGAAATCCTAGTTTCTAATACTGAAAGTGACCTCTGCATAGTCTGCAAGCCGTAAACCACAAAGTCCAAACCTTTTCCCGGAGCTTTCAGCAAGAAATTGAAAAGAAAAAAGAGGTCCCTGGTCTTTGGGTTAGAGCTCTCTGACAGAGGTGGGCTTTGAGATCCAGAGCTTAATGGCCAGGATTTTTAGAGCTTTGGATTAGGAATTTGAATGGAGCGTCGAGGTTGTGATGCCCAATACGGAGATTCGTTCTTTCTTAGGCTCATATATGACTGCTGCAGCACAGTGTCTTGTCTCAAGGCATTCAAGCGATTAGTCTAGGACTTTGATCCAAACTTCAAGAATTTGGGGTCTGGATGTTGCATCGTCTGGATCCGCACGCCTCGAATTCATGGAACTGTTGGCTGTTGAAATCGCATGGGACCACACAGGCCCTTTATACTCCGACAGAACGCCTTAAGTTAAGCAGCTCCCTGAAACTGCAAAGCCCCATTCTTGACTTACAAGGCCACCTCAGTTCCACCGACCCCCCCGCCACAAACACCAAAAACAACACTAAACCTTAATCCCTACACCCCAAATCCTGTGGTGAGCCAGGCGGCATACAAAGGGCTGGAAAAGCTGCGCGAACCCCACGGCTAAGGTGAGCGGCACCAAAACCTTCCAGCTCTAGACTTGGTGGTTGCTATAGCTGAATAAAATGTATACTTCGAGGGTTTTGGGTTGAGGGCTTAGAGTTTAGGGTTTTGGGCTGAGGGCTTAGGGACTAAGGTTTCAGTATGACGTGGCTGTATAGGGAACCCAAAACCTCACAAAGGGGAAAGGGGCCTACTGCTGGTCAGGTAGTAGGGATGCAGGAATGGAAAAGCAAATGCAAGTCCTGTTTGAGTTTAGGCTTTACAATAGGTTCTGGGCTCGAACAAAGTGAGAAGAAACTCAAAACTCGTATGTTGTTGGAGATAATACGGAGGCTACCAGTGATCCATGCCTCGTTTTCCCAGGAAACGTCCAGCAGGAAGATGGGTGGTGGTCAAGATGCGGGTCCCCGGTAGCATGTGACGTCTCAAAAACAGGTCCATCTGGCACCATAGCTATGTGATTTCCTCAGGAAACATTTCAAGCCCACCCTAGACCCTAAACCTAAACCCCTAAACCATGTGTAAGTTGAAGCAGAGGTTGGGCTGTTGTATTTAGAGACATGGCCTTCCGTGTTTGCTTTCGGAGGGTAAGAACAGGTGGAGTACTGGGCGTGAAGCTTCTGAGCGACTTGCTCTTGGGCCGATGGCGGAGTTGACCTTGTAGGGCCTCAATACAGATTCACTTACAAGCCTGAGTGCACTTGCTTGATGTACCCGGATTGAAGGTTGTAAGCTACAAGCCAGGCATCAAGCACACAAAGTACGCATGAACTACCGCGACAGCCCCTTTGGAAATATGGTTTTGATGCCTAGCCTAACACATTTTAATGGCGGTTAGGATGGTGGAGGGTTTGGGTGTTTAAGGTCCCAGAAAACAGGACCCACACTTTTTGAGAAGCCCAGCCCAAAATCGAACCGCCTCTTCAGGATTCTACACCCGCAACGGTTTGGGTTTAGGCCCCAATCGCAGTAAGGCTTTCTCACAGCAGTTCTCATAGAATCCTGACGGGAATGCCTGTGACTCCACGCTAAATCCTACCTGCGCCACTTCAACTGATTTAACTGTAAGAGATATCCCTAAGCCCTGAACCCCATAGATCCCGATAACCCCTCTAAGGGCCCCAGCATCCAAACGAGATATCCCTAAACGCTGAACCCCCTAGATCCCGATGACCCATCCATTGGCCCCACAGATTCCGACTTTGAAAAAGGCACAATCTGTGGCTGAGGAGCACTCTGGAGCCACCAGAGGGAATAAACAGTCACTAGCCTCGCATCAGGTAAGGATATAGGGGGGGGCGTAGGTAGGGCTTATCCTTCTTGACTCTTAGTGTAATAGTGTTTTCCAACAATGGCCCAGTTTAGGGCTTTGGATCTAAGTTTCGCGGCATATGCAGGGTTTGTAGACTGCAGGGCCCGGGGATTATAAGAACGCATGTTTAATATATGGTAGTTTCCCTAAATTACTGTTCCCAAAATGGGGGAAATTTATATAGGACCCCGTAATATAATTGGAACCCAAATATAGGACCCCGTATTATAGGGAATTTAGACCAATACCCATATGTGTTTTCAGTCTAGAGCTTAGGGTTGGGGTTTCAGGATGGAGCGTCGGCCTGGCTGTGAAATCCTGGTAAGTTTAACCTCAGCTTAGGGTTTTAGGGTTTAGGGTTTAGGGTTAAATGACGACAGCGTCATATTCGGGGATCTTCCAAATCAAGGGGTATTGGGCCTCGTGGCTATGAGGACATTCAGTGTGGACAGCTTATTGATCAAGGACACTGTCGGTGAGGGCCCATTGCATACGATCCTACCTAAACCTTCATACCCCGCAGCCTTTTGCGGTACCTAGAGTTATGTTGAGTATCTTCTGCACACAAATTTGGCAACCCGCAAAAAAGGTGGCGCCAGGCCACCCGCATGGCGAACGGCCAATGCACAAGTGAGACGTCTGACTCCCGCAAGCTGAGCAAGAGTTCGCAATCGGCAAGTTTCTGATCAAGATTTAAGCTGCTGTTTTTTTGCTGTATGGCGCAAGTCCTTTGGCTTAGAGCTCGCTGTCGCCTGCTCCGAATTGCAGTTTATCTCTAAGTCAGACGGGAAAAACATGGTTTTGACTGCTTGAACCATTCTGGAAAAAATCATGCGTGATTATTTGTGAAGAATTTCCCCTGTAGTAGTTCTGAACCCGCAATCCTGTGTGCACCCGTGTTGGAGGATCTTCTTCTTCCAAAACCCTTCTTAACTTGCGGCGCCAGGTCTGCACGGCGAACGGCCAATGCGTGAAACATCGACCTCCTGCAAGTAAAACAAAGTGAAAAAAGTTGTCGTCACTTTGGGGTTCCATAAATAGTAGTGTCATATTGGGGAACCCCAAAAATTGACCACGATTTGGACAACGTGAAGCAATCAAATACCATGTATTTCATATGTTTCCCTGACCCTCCTCCCATGTGACTTACGCTCCCATGTGCAAGAAAAAACAACCTAGATCATACGATATGAATACAAGCCAGATAGGCACCAGACCTACATCCAAGCCATAACCCCAAACCCTTAACTTTCTCCAAAAGGCGTGCTGATGATAAGCAAGCTCAGAGTAGGCAGTTCTAGAAGTGTCGCCATCTTTGCGCCTGGTTGGGGTTTCGGCCTTTAGGATGTACGGTTTAGGGTTGTGGGTTTTAGTGAGAGGTTTCTAGAGTCAAGGGCATCGCGTCCAGGTTTTCGAGTTGCTCTGCGGTTTAAGATGTACCCTAGACCCATAACAAACCCTAAACCCTAAGCCCTTACTCTTGTGTTTCGGGACTCGAGGTAGACCATAGAACCCAAAGCCCTCCACCAAAGGCTCCTTGTACCGGTAAAGCTGCAATAATCCCAAAGCCTAAAGTAAGGCAATGTTGGGGTGATAGTCTTTTTCAAACCACGATCCTACACCCACCGTAAGCCCAAAACTCTAAGCCCTAAACCCGTCACCGTTAAGCTTCTAAGGTGAGGTTGAGCTAGGTCCTTGAAATTTACCAAGTATATAAACCCTAAGGGTCCAAGGACCCAAATAACAAGGTTTTAGGGACAAGATACTATAATATTAATGGTATCTGGGCCCTAAAGCCCTATTATTTGAGTAGCGTATTTTTTGGTGGTTGAACCTAGTAAGATTATATTCTTTATATAAAATACTATACCCCAAAAAGAGGATGTAATCTTGCTCTATATGGGGTACCATAATATCCCCAAATAAAATACTACTCATTTAGGTCCGGGGACTTTTAGGGAAAGGTACCTGGAGCCTATGAGTCGAAGTACCCTTGAGGACCGAAAGGACGGCGTGTGAAGGGGAAGCCCCTCACAGCAGCGTTAAAAGCACTTCCTGAGGTTTTAGTGTTTAGGGCTTAGTGATAAGGTTTAAGGGGTTTAGGGTTTAGTCTTGACAGTTGAGGGGAAATAGAACTTATAGCTGAGTGTGGCGGGTTTGCTATAGGATTTCATAACGAAACATGGGTAACAATTCAGGATTCTACCTTACACAGTGCGTCTACCAACTAAACCCCAAAACCTTGAACCTTAAAACCCCAAACCCTCAAACCCTAAAACCCCAAACCCGAAACCTTGAACCCTAAAACCTTGAAACCTAAAACCCTAAAACTCTAATCCCTAAAACCCTTAACCCTAAAAACCCTAAACCCTAAAACCCTAGACCGGAGGCTGATCCTTCTCGTAATTTCTCAAGCAAGCCCCTAACGGTCCAAGTGTGGGTTTAGTTGTTAGGGTTACCCAACTCTGGGAGGATCGGTGACAGGTTTTACTGGCTTGTTGTTAAGGAAACTGAATGAAGTTACCATAATGGGTATAGAAAGTCAGAAATATGGTTTCCTCACCCTTTATAACAACTTGAATTGAGTTTCTTGACAGCAGCCCAGCAAATCTGGGAGGATCTAGAATAGATCTCCCTAAAGAGCTGTATGGGGTTTAGGATTTAGGGGTTCCAGCCCCTGGTACTTAACCCGGCCCTGAGGATCCAAGTATGTAAAAATCACATCCGCCTAATAATGAAGCTCCCCACCCATCCGCTGATAATAGATACTCCCTTTATAATATAGTGGCGGTAAACCCTAACCCTAAACCCTATACCTGATAAGTTTGAAAGCTGCGCCATACTGGAAAGGGTCATCTGGAGGGGGGGGGGGTGGGGGCGAGCAGTGCAGTCAGTGCAGTAATCACGCACTTGTCCAAAACATGCGCATATCATTACTACTATATATCCGAAATCCCTGGCTTGAGGACGAACCAGCGCATCCGGCTATTTTGCCTGAGGACAAAAACAACCGAATGAAAACCAAGCAGTCCATCTTCCGAAAGCCAAGGCACTAAGGACCGTATTCTTTCTGGAGGTTCTTTACTGGACCCTGAATTACTGAATCACAAGAAGAACCACTTACTTACGGGTTTCGCTAACGTCAAAAAAGCCCTTCACACATTGGGGCCAGGCCTGAACCCCAAACCCTAGAATCTTGGGATATACAGGGGTATGTGGGGATTTAGAAGGGTACGTAAACTATAGTCTAAAGTCCTAGTATCCCCCTCAATAAGCCCTCCAATACGGCCCCGTAGAATCCGTAGAATCATTCGAATCCCTCTATAACTCCCTTTTAAAGAGGTCAGGCTATAGCTCATATACTGGTATCTAATATGGAGCGTCCAGCGTCCCTGTTATCTGCCCTTAGTAAAGGTCCCTGTAACTAGGGAGGCATTGGGTCCTGCCTCCACCCTTTGACAATCTATAGTAGAGGTCATGCTAAGGGTTCTATATAGTTGTATCATAAGTATTATCCAGCTGCCAATGAGTGTGGGCAGTATCCAAGGTAGGCATATTTCAAATTTCAAGCAGTGGTCCTGTCCATGAGAATAGCTCTCTGGGCCTATGGGATATTGCCTGCTTATAAGCAGTGTTCTGCCTTACCTGGTCGTAACATCCTTGAAAAGGGATGTTGGAGGTTGTCCCCGAAGTCTATGCAGACTTGACACTGCAAGTGGTCTCAAAGAAAGATCCTGCATCTTTCGGAGACATGTTTTTTGGGTACCAGCAATCCTAGGAGCTCTGCGACCCTCAGCGTCTATGAACGCGATTGTTGTCTCTCTTCAAATATGCACATACGCTCAGCCGTGTTACTTCGATACCTGCATCCTCAGACCCTGCACGCAGCCGTACAAAGCCGCTGAGGCTCTCTATAAGCACCTGTCTCACTCCCGCACAGTGAGCCCTCAATTCTGCGCTGCTAAGCCTTTTTTCGCAGGAGTCAAAATGCTTCCATATTTAAATCCAGCACACTCCCCCAACCTCCACAACCCTAAAACCACATCAACGACGAGCTTCTGCTTTGCGCATGGGCCGCCCTCTGTGCAGAGCCATGTGGAGAGTCACCCGAAGCCATGGCTCAGAGAATGTGCACAGCTTTATTTAGCTGGAGACTTAGGCTGCTAGGGTTTTGGGTTTAAGGTTTAGGGTTCAGGTTTTAGGGTTTAGGGTTTGGTGGTTAGTTATGTAGGGGCAGAACTGGTATATGTATACTTTTATAAAGATATAGGGGCCTTTTCTACCTCAGCTGGGCAGCCTGCAAAAGATGCTGTTCCAAACGTTACGTCATGTGATGTCTGCAGCACTAAACCCCTAAATCCTAAGCCATAAAGCCTATAAGATGTTGGAGAGGGGTGAAGGGCGTGTTGACTTCAAAAGGTTAAGCGCAGCGTGCGGGCTCGGTGCGTAGGTCTTGCGGTGGCATGTTGTGGGTGATTAGTCCTCTGGGTCACCCTTGGAGCTGCGGCAGTTGAAGTTACCTTGGATTCCTTTGCACTCTGCCTTGTCTTTCTTGCTGCAAAAATACAAAAGACTGGAGCACCAGTTGCGGCGGCAGTGAACAACCCACTCAGGTTAGCTTGGCAGGTTTTCTGCAGGTCCAACACTAATTTTGGTGCCTAAGAGTTGGTACTAGGATTTGCTGTTTGTTCGGGAATGGTATATGGTTATGAACCAGGATGGCTTCTCTTCTAAGGCGAGAGGGAGGATTTCCCTCAACGGATTTCCACCAACGAGAGGTCCCACAACGGCTATTGTCCTCTAAATGGGACCTATTTTGCGCGATGATATACCTCATCGAGGGGTTTCACCCTTACGACTCTCCTTTAAAAACCTAGAGCCTAAACCCTGTGAGCATCAAGTGCAAAACCCTTAAGCCTGAAGCTTGATCCGCTTCCTACCCCCTGAGATCTGAAATTCAACAAAGCTTAAGTCAGCTTTCCTGAGAATGGGCTCCCAAAGGGTCTGATGTTAATTAAGGGGAGCTATTAGTAGGGGTTATAGATAGGGATACTGCAAGGGAAACTACTATATCATAATAGGATGTGAGTAGAAAAATATAGTTTATAAAAAAGGATAAATAAAGTTTGTATAGGGCTTTAATAAGCTTTTGGACCGCAATATATGCTATAGGGGTACTTGGACAATTCTAGCGCTTACTCCTCAACAAATTTGCTGCCTGTCCTTATGCTTCGCATGCCACTGGGTTTAGTTTTTTTTTTAGGGTTTAGGGGTTTGGGGTTTAGGGGCTTAGGGTTCAGTCTGATAGTTTGAAAATATCTGATATAAGGGCGGGTGAGGGGAGTTAATATTAGAGGGAGGGGATTATTCCTGCTGCAGATTGTTTGAACCATGGTCCGGCTCCCATATGGGGGTTTCTCAAAATTAGGGGTACACTGTTGGGGGGTCCCCATAACAAAGACTATCGTATTCTCGGGTCTATTTTGGGACCCCCTCATCTTGGGAAACTACCATATACCTTGAGGTGTTGTTAGTCGAATTTTCAAAGCAATGCCTCCAATGCCATGCGCAAACAAGTTTCGGATACCGAACACCCGTGGGATGTCCACCAGCACAAAGCAGGACTAGCAAGGAACCCTGAACCCTAAACTCTAAACCTTCGCCATTTGCAGGACGAACATCACCAACGTCGAGACGTTAACTTACATCTTAGAGCCGAAAACCTGGACCCACCCTCTCCGAGTTTAAGGTTTGAGGTTTAGGGATCCCCAAGCCCTGAGCCCCGAACCCTCAAGCCTGAACCCTGGAACCCTAAACCCTGATACCCCCAGTCCTCGAACCCTAAACCCTGACACCCTATATAAATTGCGGACCCTGAACCTTAAATGCTGAAGCCTCAATTGCTTCTCTTCAAGCGCTTTTTGCTTCAGACTTCGAAGCCCGAAGGCACGTCCGGAAAGGTCGCTGCCAGCGACGTTCTCAGCTTTAGGGAGAACAAGGCCTTAGCAGAGGATACTTTCAGGATTTAGAGGTTTCCAAAATTACGAGTCCCTTGACAAGGGATGTAGGGGAGATGCAGGGATATCGGGATGCATTGGATTTAGGGGCTTTCAAAGGAATGAAATGGTACCTTTTTTGGAAGCTTCCATAACAAAAAATATCCTAATTGGGGGGTCTCTATTAGGGTCCCCCACATCTGCGGAAACAGCAACCCTAACCCCTAAACCCTAAATTTTCGGGTGCAGGAATTCACAGAGGGTATAGGATGTAGTGTTGAGTGTTGGGTGTCGCCAATTGACTAGGATGATGGGCTTAGACCCAAAGTCTCCGGTTCAGGGTGTTCGGTAAGGAGAGTTCCTCATACAGATTACCTTGTACTAATATGAGTAATTCCTTTTGACCCTTTAGGTTGTCAAACTTCCTCAGCGAACGCTTGGCATCCTCGGGAGAACGCACGTTGCCATGGGGCCTAGCCTGTCCAGTCGAAGTTTAGCATTTAGGCCCTCGGATACCGCAATTCCTACACCTTAATCCGGGCTCCTGCAACCTCTACAATCCCCAAACTGGTTTAGGGTTTAGGGTTTAGGGTTTTGCTGATGACCCTATTTCTCTTCTTGTGAAGTTTGCTGTCTCCACCCCTGCAAAATTAAACCCTAGACGCCTACTGTAAACCCCAATCCGCAAACCCTCTCTTCAAGACCGTTTGTGCTACTAGGATCCTTTGGACAAGAGATTCTGATGGAGCTGTACTACGGAGTTTAGGGCTTACTGGCGCGCTGTCCTTGAAAAGATTGGCAATCAAATAGTGAGCGCGCTGTCGCCAATCTGCTAGGATGCGGAGCCCCTGTGTGTCCAAGTTCTTCACAACATGGATCATATCCCTGTACCTGGATGGGTTTATGGCTTAGGGTTATGGCTTAGGGTTTTGGAATTTATGCGCACTGCCATTGTGCCGCTTAGTCCTGCGAGTGGACGCTCCTGACTGGAGACGCAAAGCATTCTGGTACGTGGTGACTGACTTCGCTTCGTCTCCCACAGCATGCAGGATCGCGAGGTACGCCAATGCATCATCCAGCAGGTGGAGTCTCTTCTGCTTGTCTCTCTTCTCCTCCCGGCCGCTGAGACGAACCAGAAACTCGGGGTAGCTGTCGACCACAACCCACGAAACGGCATGTCATCTTTGGCCTTCCAATCATCGGATGGGCCACTGTTCATCTGCCTACGGAACTTAAATGCAACTTACTCTAATACCAAGAGAAAGTAAGTCTGCTACACCCCTCAACCCGAAACCCTACATCCAACAACAGAGCAGAAACTTTCCCCTGAACGCCAAGCCTAATGCGGCCTACGTCCAACAAAGCCAAGGTTCAGCCTCGGCCAGGCATGTTAAAACATGTCAATTACCCAGACCTCCAAAAGGATCTAAAAATTAAATCTCCTAGAAATTATAGGGTGAATTACATAAGGACTATATAGGGGTTATAATGGGTTTAAATAGGGGATCTAATTTTTAGATCCTCCCAGGGGTCTGGGTAGGGTTCAGGGCTTAGCGTCTAGGATTTTGGCCCCTGGTATGTGATCCTTACACACCTATTATATACCCTATATGTAATGTACCCTCAAGGGTCTCTAGAACCTGTCCCTAAACGGGCTAAGGGCCCATTAAAAAAAAAAAAACCTTTCAATTTTCAGTTCTCTTAGCTTACCTCTAGTTAGCAGGGAGAAGGAAAAAGAACATGGGAACTACCGCGTTACCGGAGATTATACATGGACTACTATAGGTATCCATTCCTTCATTCCTTGCTAACCAGGGGTATGTAAGTAAAAGGGTTTGGCTGGGAACGCCCGAAATCTGACCCAAATCTTATAGTCCCCCCTGAAGTAGATAGAATGTGGCTTTGGGTATAATTAGAATAAGATCCCCATATACCGCATATTCTATCTGCTTAAGGGGGACTATAGACTCTGGTTACACCAGGAACCATCTAGACTTTCAATACTGACTCTGCCCCTGAAGCTCCCGAAAACCCGTTTGGGCTAGACACCCAATTCGGGTTTAGGGTTTAGGGTTTAAGCCCTAAACCCTAGTGCACTGAGTTGAAGACAGTCGATGGCAGACCACAGGCAACCGCAGTGGCGGACTGTTGACAAAGGTTTTTGGGGGGGTTGAGGGTGGAGGGCTTTCAACTAGCAGCAAATGGGGATGTTGAAGCATTGGCGGCCCGCAGGGACCCCAAAATATATCTAAGCAGTCTATAGCAAGAACAGGGGGGTTCTTTATACCCTAAACCCTACACCCTAAACGAATGGCGTCTTCGAGCGAAAGATGAAGCCTGTGAGGATTTAGGACTGAGGCCGATGATTTAGGCTCTCGGGCTGAATCTCCAAATCCCCAAACACTTAACCCTAAGGGTCCAAAATAATAGGGTTTTAGGGCCCAGATACTAAAAAATTAATGGTATTTGGGCCCTAAAACCCTATTATTTGGGTCCTTGGACCCTTAGGGTAACTCTAAATGCCGAACCCTATACTAAGCCACATATACAGGTGAAATGTAAGAACCTTCTAAAATCTCCACCCAGGACTCTCACCCAAAAATTCACCACCGCCGAACCCGAAAGCCGCTCGGCGATGCACAGCAGCAATTGCCGGGTGGCGCTTTCGGTTTTGGGGGTAGGGCGTAATGGGCATGGACTGGAGGAGAACTCAGGTTTTTGCGTAGGATGGCTGCATGTATGACTGCCCTAAAACCTAAACCCTGCACCCAAAACCCTTCTGGGGGTAACGGGTGAATCTGACAATTACTGTAGCCGGTTATGATACAAGGAGAATCTCATACCCTATGGCTCCC
The DNA here is from genome assembly GCA_905231905.1 of Symbiodinium pilosum. NCBI lineage: Eukaryota > Dinophyceae > Suessiales > Symbiodiniaceae > Symbiodinium > Symbiodinium pilosum. Next base: position 56,320 of record CAJNIZ010034558.1, read on the forward strand.
TCCTCAGACCCCCAGACTCGGTAGAATGACGACCTTATTTATGGGTTGCTGTCAAAAATGTTGGCCCCTTTTTGTTATAGATTATATTACGGCGCCTAACTCTGAGGGGGTACCAAAAAGGGGTCCTAGTCTTGGAAACTACCCATGTGTTTGTTTTTGGTGACGGCGCCGGTACCATGTCGAGTGCATTTGTTGGACGAATTTCGCCAGCAGCCAAGCTTTGCCCCATGAGTTCAAGGTTCCAAGAGCATACAGTCACCAAAGCATCCATGCCCGAACCATAACAACGTTCGTTCTCCAGAGCATCCATGCCCAGTCCATGATAACGCCCCTGTTCGAAGAGCATACGGTCACCAAATCCTTTCCATGCCTATACCATAATAACGTTGGTGTTCCAAGAGCACACGGTCCACATATTTCGTACATCCTCACTGTAGCAAGTCCCCAAAGCGTAGCCTAAACCCTTTTGATGTGTTGATCCAGATAATTCCTCCTGAGGCCACAATTCCTGCATAAACACAAACGGAGGATACTACATTTCAACGGCAAGCGGGCTAGTGAATAGCGCCAACTCGGAACCTACTTCACCCATGACTGTGTAGTCATACTTTTGCTGACCACTTCTTCCGAAATCAACAAATCCTAAGTTTTGGAAAATGGCCCTTCCCAAAACGCGCCCAGACGTGTGGCAAAACACGCGGTGCCAACCAACATAACTGCCACAGCCCTGAGTGGATTCGAGCTTTTGTTTCTATTTTCTACCCGAAGGCCGTTTTTGGAAATCGCAACCCTCCCATGGCTCCGTTCGGGTGCCGTTACCTTTTTTGGGGCGGTTTGGGGACATGATTTTGCTCGCTTCCGAGGCCCAGCTTGTTGCTAAACCCCCTACCTAGACCCTCCAATGTAGTTCCTTTTTGGGTTTGGTACGGTTTTTTTGGTTAGGACTCTTTTGAGGGCTACCAAACAGGTACTACATTGGAGGGTCTAGGTAAACACTTAAGCGCAAGCCGCTGGAGAATACGGAATCCTCAGCGGAACTTTTGGTACCTCAGTAAGGGTCGGATGCACACCTCCAGTTGAAAGCCACCTGCTCCCACAACCGGTTTTTCTGTGGCCGGCCTCTCTCAACCCAACTGTGCAGTTGGGAAGAAATCCTGTAGGAGATTTTCTAAGGCCGTTCAGGTATTGTACGGCCTAGACCGCGCGCGTTAGCATTAATTAATATCATTGAGGCCCATATTGTTGGTGTTGCGAAGGAGTGTGGATCCCTTTACTTTGCTTTGGTGAGGGCAGAACAAGCTTTTAGGAAGACGACCCCTATGCTGCGGTAGGTTGTTGGGCCCTGATAAGGATACTCCTGGACCCGATAAGTCCTAAACTCTAACAACCATGCCAAACCCCAAAAAGGTATGCCAGGATGCAAGTATACCCTCAAGGCTAAACCTTAGGTCGCATCGACTGTTACCACCAAGGAGAATAGAAGTGATAGTAGTCCCCTTCATGGAGCCCGATTAACCGCAGTTACTGGGAGGTGGAATGATCCCAGAAAAGCCCTTAATCCTAACTTCTGATCCTTGTCCTCCAGAAAGGTTGGGAGGGTCGGGTCGCAAGGCCGGGGCTGTTGACGAGGCGTATGATGCGCTGACGATTAGTAAGGTTGCTTCGAACGACTGACTCCAACACGGTTGCATGTTTCAAGCTCTTGCGAAATCCCTCTATGTCTTCCTCAGTGACCTCGCTCATGCCTAAACCCTAAGCCCTAAACCCTAAACCCTAAACCCCTAAATCCTAAACCCTAAACCCGGTCTCTGCAACCAGACAGCTTGCTGGCTGAGCCTGATCAAGGCTCAGATTTTCCCTTCAAAAACAGAGCCTGGGTTGCTGTTAAGGAACTTAAATTAAGTTACTATATTGGGGAAACCCTAATTATTTACTATATATACCCATTATGGTAACTTAGTTTAAGTTCCTTAACAGCAACCCAGCAGCAGCACGATTTGCGGGGCGATTAGGTCCAACACGCCCAGAGACTGCAACGAGGTTGTACCGCCTCCCGCAGCCTGCTCACCAAAGATCCTTGTGCACACCACGCCTTCCAAAATGAATCTAAATCCTAAAGCCTAAAAAAGAACCCTAAACCCTAAACCCTACACCCTTAACATCCTAATGCGAAATCCTGTCTTGAACCTGAACTTTGGTGAGACACACAATGCCGGGTTTGGCCTATTTCAAGCCCTAGCTGGAACGGTTCAGGGTTTAGGGTAGTAGCCCATAACCATTGTGCCATACCCCTACTCATCCGCCACTTTGAGTCGAAGTAGTCCATTGATTTGGGTAACTAGTTGGAAGGTCAGGGGGACTTCGTGAATAGGTTAATGATGGGGATAACTACGGTTATCATACGGCGCATAGGAAAAACCTACTGGATCAGGCCCTTACTCCTCCAAGTAGACATCACGTTGGGTAGCTAGGCCTTGGAGCTAAACCCAAAACCCCGAACCCTAAACCCTAAGCCCTAAATCCTAGGTCCAAATCCTAAACCCTGAGCCCTACACTCCTCAACCCCTACATTCTAAACCCTACACCCTGAACCTTCAACTCCCTAAACCCCACACCCCAAACTCCAAACCCTAAACCCTAACTAAAACCCTTAAAGCCTAAACCCCAAATCCTAAACCCTAAACCCTAACTTTAAATCCTAAACGCTAATCCCCGCACCCGAGCGCAGCCTGAAAAAGGGGCGGATTTCGTGCCCAGAAGAAGCACTTCGACCTGAGGTTTGCCTTGGCTTGAAGTGGTTTTAGGGATTAAGGTTTAGGGTATAAGAAGTATGGGGGTTATATAGGGATCATGGAAAAGAAAATGGAAACTACTATCTAAGGTTTAGGGTTTGGGGGTTTAATGGTGGGTTTCCCAAAATAATGGTAGTTTTTTGGCGTTCCCTACAATAATAAGGATTATAGTAATTTTGGGTGTCTATATTGCCTGAAATTTCTTCCCAGGGTTTGGGGTTTCGGGTTTTGGGGGTTTAGGGTGTGGGGCTGAGGGTTTAGGGGTTTAGGGTTTAGGGGTTTAGCGTCTAGGGGTTTGGGGTTCTGGGGGTGTAGCGTTTAGGGGTTTAGGGTTTTGGGGGTCTAGGGTGTAGGGCTTAGGGTTTAGGGGTTTAGCGTTTAAGGGTTTAGGGTTTAGGGTTTTGCGGGTTCGGGGCTTAGGGCTTAGGGTTTAGGGTTGAGGGTTTCGGGTTTGGGGTGTGAGGTTTAGGGTTTAGGGTTTAGGGTTTGGGGGCAACCCCACACCCAGTAATGGGTGCAACGCTGGACTATTGTAGGCATAGTAAAGCCCTGTTAAGCCCACATTTAGAGGCTATGTTGCTGTAGGGGGATTGACTTAACCCTAAACCCTGCCCCCTAACCCTAAACTCTCAACCCTACTGCAGGTGTAGGGTTTTAATTTTGGGATTTTGCTCTTTTTGGGGTGAAGTCTGCAAGGTTTTCGGGTCGATGGTAAGGTGTTTTGAAGCTTTAGGTTCAGTTTTGGTGGTATTTAGGGTTGAGGGAAGGGTGTTTGGAATTTTTGTGCTGATAGTTGCAGTACAGGTTTTGGCAAAAGTCTACGGATGTTGGATACTTGGACCCTTGAGGAACGGGATTGCTTAGGTCACTTCAGGGGGACCTATGTGTACATCATGGTGAATTAAATTTAGGGGTTTAGGGTTTAGGGTTATGTATCTATGTATATAGGGATTGTCAAAACTATGAACCTAAGAAAACCATAAAGGCATTCTATCACAACGTCAGACGGATTCTACTGGGAGATTGCCGGAACTAACTACTGTTCCCCACATATAAGGGCTAATCCATGACCTAGGCGTTTTGACTGGAACACCCTCAACCCTAAACCCCAGATGTAGGGTCGCAGAAATGAAAGAAACAACACCGAAAGTTCCGGCCATGACGCTGGAAGTGTGGAAGCTACTACACTGGTACTACAAAACATGGGAAGTTTTGAATATAGTGTGCATATAGCCCTTGAAGGCGGAGAAATTTCCCGTGCGGAAGGTTGAACGAGAACTGGGGCAGTTGGGATGGCGATTGTGGGCACTCCACTGATCAGTATGCAAAACTTCGGTGAAAAGCATTACCTCTGCCATGTTTGTAGCCGACAAAAACCCTAAACCCTAAACCCTAAATTATGCACCCGAGGCCCCATCCGCTAATGCTAACCAGGGTGCTTTTCCCTCACAACCTGCTACCATCTAATCCCAGCGGCCCCTGACCCTAAGCCCTGACCCTGACCCTCAAGCCACCAAGACCCGAATCCCTGAAGCCAAGCCCTATTTAGGGTCCGGATTTAAGCATGCTTAACCAAATCCCAAACTGTACAGCACGCTGCACAAGCTCTAATCACTCTAATCCCTAAATCCCTCAAGGGCCTCAGCGAACGCGTCTCTGAGCACAGAGTTCTCTTTTGCCATCTCCTCGATTTTGTCCTCGTGTCCAAAGAATGTACTACCCCTTCGGGGGTCCAAATAGGAATCTTAACCGATAAAACAATACCAAATCCTTTTTGGCAGAGGTAAGTAGGGCTGGGGGCTTCAAAGTTAACAAGATTGAGGGCTTGTCTTTTAAACTTTTAGGGTCAGAGCTCTGAATTTAGGGAGTAGAACGTCGACTGCAGGCATAGGTCATAATTCAAAACAATGCCATCCCTTTGAATCCTAGAGACATTTGAAGTGTTGTTTTTGGTGGTTGCCCCAAGTAACATTCTATTCCTCTCATGAGAAGTACCCAGGTCGAGAATGTAAGCTTACTAGGTTGGGGACTATGTTATCCTCATGTACATATCACGCTTGTGGATAACATGAATGTGAGGATGATGGTCAGAAACTCCGAAATCCTTGGTCCAGCAAACCTAAACCCAAACTGTAAATCCTGAAGCCCCAAACCCTATATCCCAAACTCAAGGAACTTCCGAGTGGGTAATCACCTCATATAACCCCATTTTAAGGCCTTATATGGGGCTATCCATCCACCTGGGGGAGTGTCCTTGACAAACCCCCAGTTTCAGGATTCAGGATTTAGGAATTCAACGTGTAGGCTTTACCCATGTACCCATAATCAGGTACTTCAGATTTTAGTGATAGGAGCTATAGTACAGATTTAGGCCAAGTACATGATTTTATGGTAGCTGGACCCTGGGAAGAATTGCCAGAACAACCAAAATTTGCGGCGGCTGCACAGAAGGAGCCCTCAGCTGCTGAAGTGGAAGTTTGCGAGCAAGTAGGACACCACGTGGGACTTGGCCTAATTAATGAGTTATTGTTCTTGAAAGCAGGGAAAAGTTGTTCTAAGGACCTGTATTGTAAGAGGTATATCAATACACGCACCCGTATTACAGTAAATGGAAGGAACACCTGTCATGACACTAGCCCTTGACTCTCACAATGTTTATGCGTCGCGCCCAGCGTGTTAAACAAGGACTTGAATGGGGACCCAAACAAGGAACCCCAAGAATATAGATGGAAAAGAATAGGAACATACCTAGCAGCTAGCAGGCATATATTCGCACCATTTTCCCACTATATTCTTGGTTAACCCTAAACCCTGTTTGGGGTTGCCAATAGGGCCCTTGCAAACTTGTGGCTTTTCCTTCGACAGACTTGGTACTAGACGTGCTTCAAAACCACTTGTGTTTCTGTACAATGCGTTGGTTTAGGGTTCAGGGTTTTACTAAACTGCCGCAAACGCTATGCTGCTGATCTAGCCCCCCACCCTACACGCATGCCAGTGTCAATACTCCTATTCCGTACGTGTACAGGACCCAAGACCTTTGCAGGCAAAGCGTTCAGGGTTTTAGTTACCAAAGGAAACTTGATAGTCCTGCTGCACATTCCCTCGGCATATAGCTTGCTAGCGGTAACTCACAACAACCCCAAAACCCTAAGTTAAGTCCGAAGACCTAAGACCCTAAACCCCACACCCTAAGTGAAGCCCTAAAACCGAAGACCCTAAACCCTAAACCCCAAACCCCAAGTCTTAAGAGCCAGGACCCAAACCCTAAACCCCAAACCCTGATTCCTAAGACCCTAAACACCAAGCCCTTAGTCTTAAGACCCTAAACCCTAAAACCCTAAGTCCTAAGACCCGAAACCCTAAGTCCTAAGACCTGAGGCCCCTAAACCCTGAACCAATAACTCCAAACCCTAAGTATTAAAAACCACTATAGCAGTCCCCTAGATAATCCCCCTATATATGCCCTTTTAAGGAGCCCTATAGTAGTCCCCAGGTAATCCCCCCTGAGCTCCTGGAGGTGACGCACCGTCGTTTGTATTTCACGGCGAAAGATGGCTCCGACCTTGTTTGTTTCTGACCCCTCCTACTAAGACTGCTAAATTGTTGGTGCAGGGTTTAGGGTTTAGGGTTGAAAGGGTTTAGGCTTTAAAGGATTTAGGGTTGAGGGTCCTGAGCCCTAGGGCTCCAAATTCTCTAAATAGTGGGTTACTGGGCTAGGTTAATAGTGTAGATAGAACCCAGCACCTGTTCACATGCCATTCAAACAGCGTGCGGGGTTCTCAGCGGCTCTTTCCGGAAGGTTTAGGATTTTGGAGTTCAGAGTCTAGGGACAGGGCCAGGGACACTAAGTACTGTCGAGCCCTAAACCCTAAACCCTAAAGCATAAACCCTAAACCCTGAACCCTAAACCTAGGGTTTAGGGTCTTCAGGGCTTGGGATGATTACCCCTCTGTGGTATCCCCTATCCATCCATCGAAAATCGTAGGCCCTAACTGATGCGTGGATCACGTCCTGACCTCTGAATCTGAAGCTCTGCACCCTAGACCCTAGACCCTAAACTCTAAACCCTAAACCCTTAACCCTAAACCGTGTTAGACCCCCGGACGCAAATCTGGCACCCAAAGCCCGGATGTCTCAGTTCAAAACCAAAGCTCCATTCCCCTTGGCGGTCCCTTTTACACTTAAATTATCCCCCTGTAATGGAGAATCAAATGGAAAAGAAAATGGAAAATGAAATGGAAACTGGGAAAATAAAGGGGTTTAAGGAACTTAAATTAAGTTACTATATTGGGGCAAGCCCTAGTATTGACTATATATACCCATCATGGTAACTTAAGTTAAGTTCCTTGACAGCAACCCAGTTTAGAGCCGCATCCTTGAAATCACTCCCGAAAACTACACAGTTGCAACCATCTTGGGCTAATCCCTTCAGAAGCCCTAAACCTTAAAACCTTCACTACCACCCCCTGCAATCCCTAAAAATCCTAAATCCTGGAAATTATGAGGCGAGCAGCTCTCTCGCGCACTTTCTGCTCTACCATGGCCTGCACCTGACGTACTTAGAAGCCATTCAAGTCAAGGTTTTGCTTGGAGAGTCTCTCCTCCTAAGCCCTAAGCCCTAGGCCCTAAACCCTAAATCCTAGGCCCTAAACCCTAGACCCGTCGGCTTGGCGGCTTAGAAACTAGGTTCATACTGGAGATGCCTGGGGAAATTATCTGGGTTTAAGGCCCTAAGCCCTAAATCCCTAACTGGTAGTTTCCCAAAACAGGGGGACCCCAATATAGACCCCAAAATATTATAGTCCTTATTATTGGGACCCCCAAAAAGGTACCCCTAATTTTGGGAAACCCCCAACTAGTGATTGAAGTGAATGGGTTTCGGGTTGCGGGCTTCGGCTTCACCAAGGTCCCCTGACCCTCCAGATGGGCTTGAGGGTTTAGGGCTTGAGGCTCTTGAGCATTTAGGACTGACCATTCAGAGATTGCTGCATTCAAGGTTGAGGCACCCAAGGCAATAGACTGGGTTTAAGGTTTAGGGTAGAAAAAATGCCATCAGGTTGCATGATTCAAGGAAAAGGCAACTAAGCATATAGGTTAGGAGGAGCCCCCCCACCCTGTAATAGCGCTATAATTGGAATAGAATAGGACCCTAACATAATTCTTATTATCCCCTGTAGTCACTATCACAGGGTGGGGGGGTACACCTAACACATGGGTAATTGAGGTAATTGGGTGTCGGGCTGTCTGAGGCAATCTAAAATGTAAAGTTTATGTGGTCGGAGCCATAGGAATTTGCGGGCTTCGCAAAAGACAGGCGTCCTCCCGAACAAAAATATGGGCACCTCTAACTTTCGGAAACCTGCATATTGTAGGTTGCTGTTGCAGCATGGAAAGATTCAGAGATGCTACGCGGAGATTGTACTTCATTACCATGATCGACAACAGTATGTCCAGAAAAAAGAGAGGAGCTGCCCCTTTTCTACCCGCCCCCCAGAAATTTCCTCTTACCGCTGAAACCACCTAATTACATTGCGTAAAAAGACCTTGTACCCGTAAACTCAAAACCCCCACACCCTAAACTCTTTTACATTTTTCCATCTCCACGTGGGGAATGGGCTTGTAGCGACAATGCAAGTGGAGCCCTGTCATAGAACTTCCCAGTTGGTCTACCTGGAGGATAAAGGTCTGCTGGGTTGCTGTTAAGGAACTGAAGTTAAGTTACCGTGATGTGGGTATGCATAAATAGCAGGCTTCCTTAGTTGCAACTTGATTTGAGGTTGAGATCCTGCATCTGAGCGACCTGGGCTGCTCTAGATTATCCCAAGCCCTAAACCCCAAACCCTGCACCCTAAACCCAACCGTAGTCCCTGTAACTTATTGCTTCTTTCAGCCATGGTAAAGGAACTCCCAGAACGGGGCATAAAAAACAAGGGTGTATGGGTGTAGGGTTTAGGGCTTTTTTTTAAACAGAAAGGGACGTCCTGGTGGCCAAAGTTTTGCTCGCATGGCTAATTTTCATGATTCTGCAATACTTTACATCTAACATCATTTAAATCTATTTAAGCTTATAGACTTTGCGTTCTTTACTAGATCTGCCTGGATTTCTCAGGTATAGGATCCTAAGGAAGCTTGGAGGGGTCTCTTAAAAGCTTGGCTAAGGACACCTTTGGGGTATCATAGGACAGCTCTGTGGAGACAGCTTTGTGGTGGAGGAGGCCCTCTGAAGACTCTTAGGAGGCTGGGGCGCGAACAAAGAAGCCCCCCCCCCAAACCATCCCCATCTCCGCGTCCAAACCTGCAGCCTCCGAAGGGCTTTCCCAAGTCTATTAGAATCCCACACCCTTGAAAACTTTTCTCTTGGGCTTGCCCCAACCAACTCGAGAAGACAACCCTGGCCCCTGGGCCTACAGAACAAATAGCACCGCGAGATTGTCAGGGCTGTGTACAACAATGCTTTGCGAAATGAATTTCCTCAAGATTTCATAGTCGCTTGAAAGACTAATTCTACGGAACATTCAACACCATAGATTTTTTTAGAGTGAAGATATGCCTGTAGGTATATATTTTCTCAGAAGAATGAATCGAAACATGAAAGATTCGAAGCTTTGGAACTCAAATTTTAACACAGTACTGTGACCCTTCGAGGTGACAGTGATCCATATGAGTAGCGTTTTTTTTGGTGGTTGAACCTAGTGAGATTATGTTCCATATATAAAATACTATACCCCAAAGGAGGATATAATCTTACTCTATAATGGGTACCATAGTATCCCCAAATTAAATACTACTCATATAAGCTTCATATGGAGAACATGATTCCATGGCATCGAGAGCCTCAAACTCATATGACAATAAACAAACAAACAAACATACATACATACATGCATGCATGCATACATACCTACCTACCTACCTACCTACCTACGTACCTACATACATACATACATACATACATACATACAGACAGACAGACATACATACATACACACATACATACATACATACATACATACATGCATGCATACATACATATGTATATCTATATATGTATATATATATGTGCGCATCATTGAAAATCATAGAAACTCTGTGGGGATGTTGGTGTGGAGGGACAAAACTCAGAATGACACATCCTGCGGGAGAAAGCCGTGAACTTTGACCAACGTTGTGAAGGGCACTCATTTCGAAAACAAAGTGGTACAGAAACTACCCATTTCGTACACGTACATGTGGATTGAAAGGAATTGTGCTGGAACCTAAATGTAGAGAAAAGATTGCACGCATCTCCATTTACTTCCAAACCTTTTCATGAAGGAATGTACTGTGAATCACTTTGGGCAACCCCAGTAGTTATAGCCCTACACCCTCAACCCTAAGCCGGGTATCTCTCCCTGCCTTCTAATACCTTAGAAGTGAGAATGAGAAAGAAAACAGCGAACCACGACAGAAAACATCCTGCGTAATTAGTAATTGTTCCAAATTGTTAGCCTTACCCTACATCCTAAACCCTAAAATCCACATATACTCCAACCTTCATCATCTCTGAGCGCAGAATTGCATCGAGCTCCTGTGCAGGTTTAGGATTTAGGGTAGAGTTTCTCAAAGGCTGGGCTGGGGTCTCGTAAGTAGGTAAATAACGGTAAATATGTAGATCTAAGATTAGGATGGCTTGGTATTCTCAACGGGATGGAGATTATAAGTTCTGAGTATGCCTACCAAGACTTGCTCAGTCCCCCTGACCCTCAAAGCAAGGTTTAGCGCAAGTAATGGTCTTGAGCGTGTGGGGTCACAGGTTTACAGATTATAAGGCCTAGGTTCTAAAATGACGGTAGTCTAGGCCATTTTGAGGGTTGCATGTGGGCTTGGGGCATGTCAGATTTCTTGGCGTGCGTCTCAACACCAAAAACCGTTTAGGGTTTAGGCTTCAAGGGTTTAGGGTTCAAGAGTTTAAGGGTTTAGGCTGCGGATGCCGAACTCTCAGCCCTAAACTCTGCCTCTGCCTGCTCATCAAACCCTGAACTTCAACCTATCAGGAGAGTCAGGGGACCTTGGTGAACCATACACCCTAAACACAAAACCCTGACACCTATACGCTACGTCCCTACACCCTCAAACCCCAAATGCCCTAAAACAGAAGCCTTGAAGCTTGAACCAAAACCCATCCCAACCCCCAAAACCTAAACACACAAACCACACCCTGAACCCCAACCCCCACATCCAAGACCTCGTCCAAAGCACTTCAACCCCTAAGGATCCAAATTGCCCAGTGTAGGTAATATTTACAGACTTTAGGGCCCAATGTAGGTATTATTTGTATACTTGGATCCCTAGGGAGCGCTTAACCTTCATCCACTGAATTCCCCAAAATCCACAGGCACCAGGATCTAACACACATATACACACACACACACAGCATCCATAAGGCATTTAGGGTTTAGGGTTTGGGGTATAACTTGCAACTTACACCCCCAAAGCTCAAAAATCCCTCCACGCCCTCCTTAAACGGCAAACCCGGAAGGTTAAACCCTTGGAGCCCTACACCCCCAAATTTGAAGCCATAACACCTAAACCTTAAACCCGACAACCTACACCGCAGCCCCATACATAAAAGCAAATCAACTCGCAACCTTAAGCCCCTGAAGCCCCCAAAACCAACAGCCAACCCTCAACCCTAATTCCGAAGCCTTAAGCCCTGTAAACCCTAAACCCTATAAACCCTCGACCCTAAATCTTAAACCTTTGAGCTGCTTATCGGCCTGCTGCACGCGTTCCTCGACCATGCGCTTCATGGTCTGCTCCTGCTCCTGGCAACCCAGACCCATAGGAGGATCTAGGTTTCATGGGGCTTAGGCTTGAGGCTTTTCACCCAAAAGCCTGGGAAAATTTAGGGCTTATTGGGCTTAGGATTTAGGATCCCTAACCCCTAAAGCCTAAACCCTATGGTTCAGGGACACGAACATGGACCTTGGAAGGATCTAAAAAGTAGAGCCCCCATTCCACTGCCCTATACCATACTTGAGTAACTTCTAGGAATCCTTGCTGGGGATATACTTCCTAGATCCTCCTAGGGGTCAGAGAGGGTCATGGGTTGAGGCGTGCAGGGAGCTAATCTTTTTCTAGGGGCGTAGGACGTTCAGGGTTTACCCAAGGGCTCCAATGTAGTTCCTTTTTTGGGTAATATATTATAATCCCTTACACAAAAACCATAACAAACCCAAAAAGGAACTACATTGGAGCCCTTGGGTAGAGTCATTCTCCAAAGCTCGAGCTCGGACTCCCTTGGAGTTGGTGGCAGGCATGGGATTTACACCCTAAACCCTTAACAAGGTAATTGAGAATGATTTCAAATCCCAGTTTAAGGCCAGTTTGGTACTGTTGCCTATATAAATCACCATTTGGGGTAAGGTCAGGTGAGATTGCTTTAAATTGCCCAGCCTAAGCTCTACTGTTACTGGCTGCTTTATCCTACTCTCAGTCTCAGAACCTGCCATTAAGCAAACATAGAACTATTCGTACAAGCCACCATGTCCAATGTGGGCGTAGGTTGGATGAGGTCCTTACTAACTGTCCATGGTTTAGAATTTCTGAAGTTGAAGAAATGGCCCCACACTCCAAACCCCAAACCCTAACCCCCCTAAACCCTAAACCCTAAACCCAAAACCCTAAACCCTAACCCTCCTAAAATCCTAACTGGTTAACCACCTCTGGGGAGGAGGCACAAATGTTGTCCAGGGCTCATATTAGTATGGTTTAGGGTTTAGGGTTTAGGGTGATTATTGTGGGGGACTTCACCCCTTCCCCAAATGTTCGAACCCCCCAAAAATATTGAATACCTGAACCCAAAAAATGTGTAGAATAATTGTCTTTTGGGCTATATTTAAAGATTTTGGGCTATTATTTTACCCACTTTTGGGGTCCAGGTACTCCTCATATATGATAATCTGCCACAACTGGAATGTTTCGTATCAGGAGGAGGAGGGTGTTAACATTGGGAGGGGTTAGCAGAAACACGAGCAGTAATAATAGCAGTAACATCAACAACAAGAATACTGATAACAGTACAAATAACAACCATCTTGACTATGAGTTCCAAGTTTCCAATTAGCACCCACGTTGGGTGTGAACTGGTGCCTAAAGAGAGACCTAGGCTCCCCCCAGAAGTAAAACTCCCAAAATTAAGGCTATGCCAGGTAGTGCTAGGGTTCAGGGTTTAAGGGGTTGGTGGTACGTGTATCCTACAGTAAATACTGAAAACCCTGCATGATCTTATAAACCTTGGAAATCATGGTGTTATGGTGTACTAAGGTCATGTACGATTTTCATATCTACCGTACTGGGGTCCTTGAGCCAATAGGTCTCTAGGATGTCGGGTTCTGCGGTATCCCTATAAAACTGGTGCAATCATACAATTGACAATTGCAATTGCCTGGGGTTCCCCAGAATGGTACCCCAATTTGGCCCTAATGTGATTAACCTTATCCCCGCGGTCACGAGGAGTGGCTAGGGGCCTAACCCAGGGTGCTCAAAGGCCACAATTTTCAGAAGGATCTACCAATTGAATTGGAGGTCTAGGGTGCAGGTGAGAGAACTCGGACTCCATTAAAACTTCCGACCTACTTATGTATCTGGGGGAATGGCCCTGAACCCTTAACCCTAACCCTATGGTCCATGCGCCCATCTTTTCGAACTGGCATACGCTTGCCACTGGGAGCATTTACACGCCTCCGGGGGCCACAGGTGAGCTGGAAGGCAGAACAAAAGAGACTTAAGGGTTTAGGGTTCAAGGTTTGGGGCTTGGCGCTTAGGGGAAAGAGGTAGAACATGAGCCTTCAATCCATGTCATCCTCATTACTAGTAACACTACTAGTTTTAGGGTTTAGGGTTTAAGGCTTACGTAGCCAACAGGTGAGCATTCTCCATCCAAATCCACATTTCCTGGGCGCCTGCATTCGTAGCTACGTGCCTAAACAGACAGGTATAAAAGATACACAAAAGCGGCTTCTGTGCTTCCTTTCCAAGACGAGCCTGACCAAAACACCCGGTCAAAAATCATAATGACGGGTTGACCTGAGGGCATACGTGCATCCATGCCAGAACCAGAATAACCTCCATCCGCGAGAGCATTCCCGGAGAAGTAAATCCACACCCACGCCTTGCACATGTGCCGACGTCGTTCTTGCTGAGGCGGTATTTTTGCGCTGAAGAATTTAAGGTTTAGAGCATTCACGTTGCGACAAGACGGACCAGTACATGGCCAGGAAGCCTGTCTGAGAAAGACACTTACAACTCAATGCTTGAAATCAACTCACGAATGAAAGCTCATAATTAGGGGGTTCGGTCGAAAATGCACGCTTCGCGCAAAACCATGTAGGAAACCAGGCAATCCATCATCTGGAGTCCGGCATGTTTTGAATGCGACAACGCTGGCTTTTGCAAATTAAGCGAACAACGCTCTTACTGGGCCACTTACCCTAAGGGTTTAAGGACCCAAAGGGTTTTGAGGCCAAAAATACCATTAATAGTATAGTATCTGGGCCCTAAAGCCCTATTATTTGGGTCCTTGGACCCTCTAGGTGAATTAAAGTCAGGTTGACAGTTGGACATGTAATTAAACCCTAGGGCTCCATTTACCGAAATAATGAGAACTGGGTAGTTAAATAGCCCAGTAGCCTAGTGTTTAGGCAACCGGGAGGTCTGGGAAACCTAGCAGTTAATTGAGTTTCACCATTTTTTGCACGGAATCCCTGACAGCAAGCCCACACTTCGGGTAGCACAAGTAATAACAGTCGTGCCTTGGGAATGGTAGTATGATAAACCCATGTAATTTACTTTTTAGTTTTGTCAATGGCAGCATGATATAGCATTAATATACCTTATACCTCGAGAAGGGTAGTAAAATCCACCTATAAGGTACCTTGCACCTCGGAAATGGTAGTATAACATACCTACAATATACCTTGTACTATACGCTATAATGTACCTTATACCTCAGGAATGATAGTAGAATCTACCTATACAACGTACCTTATGCCTTGGAAATCACAATAGAATCTACCGGGATGCCCAAACCCTAAACCCTAAACTACCCCAAACCGTGAACCCTAAACCCTGAACCTTATAAACTCGAAACGATGTAAACCCTAAACCAGTGAAGGATGTTTAGTATCAGCGGTAAAGATGGCTGGAATCCGTGTCAGGACCACTGTCAAGGCTACCCAGTGGAAGGTTTTGGGTTTAGGGTTATAAGGTTTAGGGCTCAGGGTTTAGGATTTAGGTTCAGAAGTTTAGGCTTTAGGAGGGTTTTAGGGCCCAAATACTAAAACATTAATGGTATTTGGGCCCTAAAACCCTATTATTTGGGTCCTTGGACCCTTAGGAGACTAGAAGTGCATCCCGTTAGTCCTTGCAAAGCCCTTGCAGGCTCCCTAGAATCTGTCACGCTGATTTCATCAGCTTCCTGTGGCACTGAGGACAGCGTCGCTAAATAGCTCTGGGTAGAAGCCCATTCAAGGACCGCTCTAACATGGGTCTAGGGTTCAGGGTAGGTCGTCTCCCATTCGCCTTCCGTATCACTTCTACATGCAAAGCAGGGAAGGACGGGAGAAGTCTGGGCACGTTCTTGAAACTTGCAATGAGGCTGCTGGTCCTGTTTTCAAAGTCCCCATGTCCCCATATCACTCGACAACGGCGCTGTATGCTGATCGCAGCTATAGTAACCTACTCAGCATAAACTCTAAACAGTCGTTAAAGTGGGCATCCACTAGGAGTTTGAAAGCTGAGATCCAGATTACCCGTCTGCTGCCCCGGGGCTGAATTTGGGGTTTGCGATGGGGGAGATCTCCCAAACATACATGGAGCCACAGCGGAGCAAAGTGGTTTCATGAGGGAAGTATGTGTGTACAGCCTACTAAGGGGCTGTGTCGGGATACCTTTGGCATTATAGTCGGACTCTGGAAGCTTGCCGTCTCTTCGGGCATAAAGGGGTGTGAGGGCACAGAGTAACGAGCTAGGTTTAGAGTACCGGGTTCTAGGTATCCGGCGTATAGGGTTGAGCGTCCAGGGTTTGGAGCAACCCGGGTTTCAGGCCTTGGGCAAAACGCGCAAAAAGAGGCTTCGGTTGCTGATCTTTGCCAGCGCTACTATGATTCCCCGGTCCAACGCAGGGAAGGGAATGAAGTGATGGCTGTAATCTCTCTCCCTAGCATGAAACTGAATGGGTACCCCTAAAGCCCAAGCCCTAGTGTGGAGTTTTGGTAAATGGGGCTTTGGGAATGTTAATCGCAAGGGGAGGGGACGGGTAGCCCAATCTCGTCCCACGCCCCCAAGTAGGGTACAAGGGTTTAGGGATCAGGTTTCTAAGGACGGTTCCGGGTTTAGGGTTTAAGCTGCTAACGGAAGAAATCTTACACCACCTGGGGTCCCAGGAGCACACTAATCTAAAGATGTAGGGGGCAAAAAATGGTGATTGTGATGATAGAATGTCTTCTATCACAACCTAAACCTAAACCCCGCAAAGCGTGGTCCCTTCCATCCTTCCCTACGGAGTACCAAGGAGGTGGCCAACTCAGGCCGAGCCTGCAGTGTCCCAGCATGAGGCAGGTGTCCCCGGCCTAAACCCTAAACCCCTAACCCTAAACCCCTTCCCCCCCCCAAGCTCTTGAATAATATAGGAGTAATGGAAAAGAAAATGCAAACTTCCAGGGAACCTCGCTTGGGCCGGTAGTGGAGGGAACCCGTGAAGAGATACGTCACAAGTTCGTAACTATGAAGTAGCAAGCCAGAAAAGGGCGTTGTTTGAAAAATTGTGGCCTAAGCCCTTGCAAGCCGAGCAATCTCGACCTCAAGACCTAGCCTAAGGGTCCAAGGACCCAAATAATGCCCAAATACCATGAATCTTATAGTATTTGGGGCCTAAAACCCTATTACTTGGGTCCTTTGACCCTTAGACCTAGCCATGTAGGAACGCAGAATCTCACATCGCCATACTGCATGCGGCAAATGTAACCTGTTCACGAAGACGTTCATCGAGTGAGGTCTGATTACCGTCATCATGACTTCTATCCCCTGAACCTAAACCCAAACCCTTGACCCTAGACCCTAAAACCTACCCCCCGAACCTTAAAAACACTAAACCGCCCTAGCACCTTGCATAAAAGTCCGCCATTACCATGATGATAGACTCTTTCACGGCACTTGTTACAGAGATTGGAATTACCCAAATCCTCTCATCTTTCTAGTTGCTAGTAGGTCATACGGGAATATCATATCATATCATATCATATCATATCATATATATATATTAAAATTCCTAAATTCCTAAATTCCAAAATACCGCAAATCCCAAATTCCAAAATTCATACCGTCAATTTTTTTGGAACTTGCATAATCTGTTCCTCTTTTGAATTTTGGAATTTTGGAATTTTCAGAAATTTGGTTGGATTGTTTTTGGACTTCGGATTTTTTGTAATTTTGTACTTTTGGAATTGGGGAACTTCCGAATTTTGGGATTTTCGAATGTTGAGTGTCTTGTTTTTTTCACTTTTCAGTTACTGAAAGGTTGGTCTCTAAGCCGTATATTATACCTCACTATGTCCTGTATTCTTCCACATAAATCGATTATCCATACACTAGTCCCGAATGCAAAATAAGGTAACCCTTATGACAGCTTTGCTGCAGGTCACGTGGCTGCAGATGGCAGAAGAAAAAATAAATTAAAACCGGCTCCAAAACTAGAATTCCAGGATTCGACCGTGTTTCTTTGCTTTCTAATTAGAATAAAAAAGGAACTTATATAAAGAAAAACCAACTCAAAAATCAGGATTCCCAGACTTCAAGGTTTTCCTTGGAGTTCTAATTGGCTTTTGTAAGGATTTTCTAACAAGGAAAACTACCTCCATAGCCAGAATTTCAAGATTCCAATGTCTTCCTTTGCTTTCTAAAAGATTTCAAAAAAACCTGCACAAAGGAAAACGAGCTGCAAAAGCAGAATTCCAGGATTCCAGTGTTTTCCCTTGTTTCTAGGAAAGATGTTAAAAGGACTGTAAACAACCCAGAAATGACTCCAAAGCCAGAATTCCATACTTTTCCTTCGCTGTCTAAATAAACCCTAAACCCTAAACCCTAGACCCAAAACCCAACACCCTAAACGAGCTCCAAAACCAGAATTCCAGCATTCCTGAGTGTTCCTTTGCTTTCTAATGGGGCGAAAAAAAGGAAAACCCAGCTCAAGGATTCTAAGAGTTCAGTGTTTTCCTAGGGTTTAGGGTTTAGGTTTAGCGTTTAGGGTTTAGGGTCCTTTGCTTGCCACTTAGATTTTAAAAGGAATTTATCTCAAAGAAAGCCGGCGCCGGTAGTCCAAGATTCCCTTTTGCTTTCTAATCAGGTTTTGGAAGGAATTTATATGAAAAACGCGCTCCCAGAACCAGAATTTCAGGATTCCAAGATTTTCTTGGCTTGAAAATTAAATTTCAAAAGGAACTTATATAAAGGAAAACCAATTCCAAAACCAGAACTCCAAGATTCCAGGATTTTCGTTTGTTTTCTCACTAGGTGTTAAAAGGAACTTAAGTAAAGAAAAAACACCTCCAAAACCTGACTTCTTTCTGGAATCCTGACATTACGAAACCTTTACGGATCCCGATATGCGAGAAGAGCTTAGTGTTTAGGGAAATACAATCAACACCTTAGACCCCAGCTGCCGAGATATGATCTGTAAACAAGAAGCTTAAACTACGAAGTTTACTTGGGCATAGCTTACTTGGAGGGTCAGGGGAACTTAGTAAGTAGGGTTAATAATGAGCCCTATAGCCCATACGGTAATCCAAGTTCTTCCCGTTGTTAACCTACTTACAAAGTCCCCCTGCCCCCCACCCGCCCCCAAGTACTTTCTTTTAAGGCGCTTCGATCACGATTGCTTGGATGTACCGAAGGAAACCCCGGGTGTAGATTCTGTATTCACCCTAGACCTATAACCATGTAGACGCGTCCTCAGGGGTAGTATGCTACAATGAACTTTAAACATAATTCCCAAGAAGACTACCGGATTAATATATGGGGTTATAAGATAGCTACATAGTATATACTTAGGCCCTCAAGCTACTCTATGGGAACCCCTGTAAGCCCAAAGTACAAACCAGGCTTACTACATGGACCCTTTTGAATACTACATCTTAACCTAAACCCTAACCCCTAGACCCTAGACCCTACACCGCGTAATGCCAAGCTTTCGCAGTCACAGCCTGAGGATGTCTGGTGAGATCACGTCGTGCAAAAGAGCTTGGGCTAAGGCTCCCATGGTTGGGTTTAGGGTTCAGGATTTAAGGTTTGGCGTTTGGGATTTAGAGGTTGGGGTTTCCCGTAGGGATTGGGGTTTAGAGGTTAGGGTTCAGAGTTTGGGGATTGGTGTTTAGGGTTTAAGGTTCAAGGTTTGGGGTCTAGGTTTCAGGCTGTCGGGCGTAGGGTTTAGTCTTCAGGGTTTGGGGGTGATGGCGGCTCTATACTAACCGCCATGCACGACCAGTTTCCACGTCATGCTCCAGTTGGTTTCCCCATGCGATTTTCTACTATTCCAACTGCTCTAAAGCCCTAAACCGTACATAAACAGAGTTGATGAGTTGTCAGTGCCCGGGAGCCTCGGGGCCAACCCCGACGGTGGGCCCAAACATCTTTGAAAGACTGGGTTGCTGCTCAAGGAACTAAAAGCTGAGTTACCATAGTATGGGTATATGGCAAATTATAATAGTGACTTAATTTAGCCCTAGGGCTCTCAGCTACCTAAGTAGTAGATTACTAGGCTATGGAAATATAGGGTATATAGAACCTAGAACCCACTATTTAGGTAACTGGAGCCCTAGGGTAAGTTCCTTGACAGCAACGCAGAAGACGGTGTGTACAAGCGGCCGTCACGTCCGCGAATACCAGACGATAAATTGAGGATATACCTGGCACAGAGTTAGGTTCAGGGGTCTGGGGTTTAGGGGGTTTAGAGGGTTCAGGGGTTAAGGGTTCAGGGTTCAAGGGTTCAAGGGTTTAGGTTTAGGGTTCAGGGTTTTCGGTTCAAGGGTTTAGGGTTTAGATCTCAGGGTTTTAGAGCATGAGTAAGGTTTATGGTTTAGGGTACGCACGGGGGACCTCGGACTGCGTAAGTAGACAATGATCCCAGCAAGCCATACGGTGACCACAGCTTCCTCCGTTAGTAGCGTACTTCTAGTAACCTAGGGGTCCAAGGACCTAAATAGGGGGTTTAGGGTTTAGGGCTTAGGGTTTAGGGCTTTGGGGCTCAAATACTGTAATATTAATGCTATTTGGGCCTTAAAGCCTACTAGTAGTGTGCTTGGACTCTTAGGGGTAGAGCATGAGTAGGAACCAAGACCCCAGGGCTAATGATTGATATTGCTTTCATTTTTTTTTTGGGTGGGCAGGGTTCGGCAGCCTAGATGAGGAGTACAGGGCAGTTGCAAGGAAACTTTGCGCTCACATAGCGTCCACCTGACCGGGAACTCTTGTAATCCCAAAACACCCCTTCAATACTGAGCAAATCTGGTAAGTAGTAGCCTTAAGTGCATTAAGCACACCCCAAGTAAGCTTCTGCTATCTTGACCTGTAACTATCCTAGCCCTAACCCAGCCAGAACTACATACACTCCCCCTGCATCAACATAGAACCCCATATAAACCTTCTTAAATGGACAATAGAGTATGCGAGGAACCCATGATCCAGTTCCGCGTGAGTCTGGGGCAGGGAATCTATGAACCACCTCCATATACCCGACTACCCTAAAGCCATCGGACTACAATGGGCCCCCCACCAAGATTCCATCCCCCGAGCCAATCAGGCCCAACAAGCCCGAAAAACCCTGATGAGCACCAATAATCACAAAGAAGGCCTTTATTTCTGGGAGGCCTGAGGCATGGCAAAAGCGACCAGAATGAAACCCTAAGCCCGAACCCATGATAAAAGTTGCTGTTCTCTGGCTGCCATGGCCTGGAAGTGGTCGTACACCACCTGTTTGGAGGGTCAGAGGGACTTAGCAAGTATATTAATAATGCGGATAACTGGGAAAATTGTATGGCTCAGAGGGGTTGTCAACCTGCTCATCAACAAATTCCATGACCCTTAAAGCTTTGCAACCATAAACCCGCCCTGCTCACTAAGCCCCCCTGGCCCTTTACAGAAAATATTAACCTACTTACTAAGTCCCCCTGACCCACCACGTAGCAGCTGGCAGAGCACAAGAATGCACCATGTATAGTGACAACTTGCAAGTCTTGCAGACTTAGTAAGTATAGATGAAAATGGGTTGAGGGTATCGGGTTTAGGGATGAAAATGGGTTGAGGGTATGGGGTTTAGGGTTGAGGGTTTAGGGTATAGGGTTTAGTTATTAGGTCTAGGGTGGGGTTTTAAGTCACCTGATTGGGGCCACGATGCCTACTAAACATCAAGCTTAAGGTTTAGGGTTTAGGGTTTAGGGTTAAGTGTATAAAGTGGAGCTTGCATTACTCTGCTGGAATATTTTGAGGCATTGTAGAATGCTTCATGCTTTGATTGAGCTTCCTGGTTTGTGAAAGGAACAATGACAGAACCTCAAACCTTAAGACAACCGAAGCCCAAAAGCTTTTGAAAGCCCCAAATTTGTGTTTCATGGTTTGGGGTTGGAGGGCCTGCCCGCATTCCTAATTGGAGGCTTGGCATGCGGTGCGTTTTTCACATCTCTGACAACATCTTGAACCGTACTACCCAATCCTCCTGATGTACTTTCCGCGCAAGACGGACTTAGTAAGCAGGTTTATCCGGGGGATACCTGGGGTTATCCCTAAGTCCCTAAGTGTCCCTGACACTGAACGTAAACCCTAAAGCCTACCTATTTACAAAGTCCATAAGTAAACTCGCTAAGTCCCTGTGTTGCTCCAAGCAGGAATTAGGGCTCAGGTTTTGAGTCATTGGAGCTACGAGGCTCGACATTCGTACCTAAATCACGTGGGATTTGGGTTTAGGACCAGTTTGGGAGTTAGGGTGGGCGTTAGGGCTTAGGATGTCGGATCTTCCTGTTTAGCATCTGGGGCTGAGGCTTTATAGAGCTTAGCATACTCTTCTGAAAGCACCTACACTTTGGAAGGGGCTTCAGTTTTACCTAGTAATTCAAGAAGAAACAAGTCAACTGCGGGTAGACAAATTTTCACGTAAGCCCATGCTTTAAGGTTTAGACGGAGTCATCCTAAGGCGGAATCTAGATACCCGCATGGCCGAAATCATGGCGAAACTGGCGCATTCACTTTTTAAAGATCTAACCTACATTTACAACGGGATCGCTCAACCCTCCTATACTACTCACAACGCACTATGCATAATCCGAAGGGAACCCTGTTAGGCCACTAAACCCTAAACCCTAAACCCTAAAACTTATGCGGCTAGAATCCTGTAAGCCTCAGCCCTTCACGGGACGTTCATCAGTAGTTAGGCCGGGCTATAACTATCGAAGCTAACCCTAAGGGTCCAAGTA
>CAJNIZ010034558.1:78656-89611 GCA_905231905.1 Symbiodinium pilosum
TACATGGACCCTCTGGGTAAGGTCACAAGTAGCAATCCTTAAACTTACCCAACCTTTAACCCCAGCTGTAGCTACCATGAAGCTTCAGGCAAGTAAACCCTACACCCGAACCTGTATCTATGAACCCCAATCCTAAAAATAATATTGAACCTTGTCATTCATATTCCTTCTTGGGCTTCTCTATAGTGAGCTGAAAGAGTATTTCCAACAATGGGCCCAAGAACAGGCTGAGTCGCAGGCATATTCGCGATAGGTTCCTCGCGCTTTCAGGCGATCTCCCAGCACGCAGTGGTACCTTCCAAGCAAGAGCCATGAGAGGATTTTTTGAATTTGGCCCTAAACCCTAAACCCCAAACCCTATACCGCATTTGGGGTAAAGGGGAGCAAGTGTCCCCCCACCAATGGACAAGCGAATCGACAGGAAAGTTGAAAATAAAGTGGAGGCTGAGTTCATGAAGGGGGTTCTAGGGATTGTATAGACTTTTGTAACCCCCAACAAACCCAGTAACTATCACATGACTTCTTGGGGTCCTACTTTGCGGGCCTGGGGCTACCAACTTTCCCTTGTTCAAGAGGTTGGCATGTGGCCAACTTGCTGCATTCCTTCACCCTTCTTACCAGTCGGTTTGGTGTAGAGCCCTTTACAAGGGCTCTGTAGGGATACCTGGCAGGATGTAGTGGTGTAGAGGCCTTTAAAGGGGCTCTGTAGGAATAGATGGGGAGATGTAGGGGTATGTATGGGCACAGACTTTGCAGGGCCAGGGAACTTGGCAAGTAGATGATTTTGGGGTTAGCATGCAGCTTCCTTGCTGCTTGCGATCAGGACGTTTTGTGACGTTTCGAATAGATGATAGAGATTCTGGAGGGCTTGATGGGCTGCTATGTTGTTGGTGGACAAACCTCAATCCTAAGCCAGCAAGATTCAACCTCCAGTCCTAACCCTAGGGCTAGATAGCCTTCAGGGGGTTACGGGTACTTTTGGTAGACTTTAGGACCCTGTGAAGGTACTATTCTTAGACCTTGAGCCCAAGACCTTGTTTGGCGCTCCAATTAATTTTGGGTGTAGTTTCGGGAAGGGAAGTAGAGTAAGACAATGGCCCCCATTGGAAACCTGAAAGTTCTGAACTTCACTTGAGGTGCTATGGAATACGGATCTTCTGCTTTGGGGGCAGGGATGTGGAAAGGCCAGAAGCTGGGAAACACATTCAACCTAAACCCCGATTGCTACCCTTCCCCAAGCTACCGTGTAACCCTAAATCCTTAGCCTGAAAATCATGTTATAGCTCCGTCTTGACGGACTGTAATCTTAGCAGATCCATTCAAGGGCTCCATGCCAATCATCTGCCCTGACAAGAAGATCCTCCATCTAACAATCCCTCAACCCAATCATACCAAAATCACCCTAAACCCTAAATCCCTGAACACCTAAACCCCTACGCTGTGTGGGCACCCCCCTGCTGTGCAAGCGCTTTCGAGCCTCGGTAGGGTCGTCTTTTTCTGGTTTAGCGTTTAGGGTTTAGGGGTGAACGTTTGAGACAATCGGGTTTGGGGATTATGTTTGTCCTTATATGGCCCCCAGGTACCTAAATGGTATGTTACTGGGCTATGTAAAATTCAGTTATATAGAACCCAGTTCCCATTATTTAGGTAACTGGGAGCCCTAGGGAGAGGGTGTGTGCGAAGCAGAATTGGGATTTCTCAAGCAGGGGGGCCCTGGGAACCCCAGGGATTGCGCAACAGGATCTTACGGAGAATGGGCAGGGACGGCGAGGCCTGGTAAAGGTCCTTGTGAAATGTCCTATTAAGGATTTCTTGGGAAATTTTGCAAAGATTGCGGAGGGTCCAGGGAACTTACTAGTCCACCAACGAAGCTGCAATCTTCACAGGCTAGTCTCCCTCCACCCACTAGCAGTCATGGATGCAGAGTATAGTAGGGGTATGCTAGAACTTACTACAGCTACAGTCTGGGTTAACTGTTGGGTGAGCCCAATCCAAAAAGTTCTTGGACCACAACCCACGCAACAAGTCTCCCCACAACACTCATTACAACAATAACAGCAGCTCTTGGTCAAATACCTCTAGAATTTCACATTAGGGAACAACCTATCCAACTTGAAACCTCGTAGCCCGGTAACCGTATTACCTTACAATAAGGGTACCCTTTTTGTGAATGGTGCATTCACGTCATAGAGTAACCCAGAACCCAGAGAGGGCAAAAGGGCAGCACTGAGCTGCCTAGCAGCGCGGGGTGAGGGGAGAGTGTCAAACTTATGGTCTCTTGTTGGAAACAATCTTCAGTAGCCCCTTCCCCAATGAGGAGCCCGGGCCGTAATCTTGTAGGGTTTAGGGTTTACGGATTAGGGTCCCTCTTGGAGGATGAGGGAACTTAGTACTCATGGAAAAGGATTGTTTAGGGTGTAGAGTTTAGGGTTCGGGGGCAGCGGCTACAAACCACAGAATATCCCCAGCTGTCCTGATTATTAACCTACTTACAGCTTGCATGGGAGCGTTTTTCGCACCAAGGATTCGACACCTTTCAAAGCGGACCCCCCAAACTTTTGCAACCCCTGCAAAACCCTGAACCTTAAAGTTTGTGCCTTACCAAGTTTTTATGACTGCCTGATTAAGCCTAACATGTAGGATACATAGCATGAAACCGTACCTTTGGCACAAGCCACGCGGTGGATTTCTAGATGTTTTTCCGCAAACGGTAACTTCCTTTTGATTGGGATTTGCCTGCCAGGAACTGTGTTCCAATGTTTCCTTGTATAGAAGGACTTTAGAACCCTGAAGCCTATAGTCCCCCTTAAGTAGATAGAATATGGCTTCGGGTATATTATAATAAGGGCCCATATATACCCTATTCTATCTACTGAAGAGGGACTATAAACCAACAACCCTCACATGACTTCAAAAAGGCGAGGCGCTTATCTCGTCCAGGGTCTTTTGTGGGATCCTCCCAAGCTTTGGGCTGAAATTTTAAGGCTTATCTTAAAAGGGTTTAGGGTTTAGGGTTTAAGCTTTAAGGCTTCAAGTTTAGGGCTGAGGGCTTACGGCTGTGATTTTATGGTTTAGTGTCTAGGGTTCATGAGTTCTTTAGGAGTTACTTAAGGAGCTAGGTAGCACTCAGGGTTTTTGGGGCATGTGGGCTGTAGGCTGTAGGGATTAGAGACTTGGGGATTAAGGCTTGGTTGATGGGGTGCCCAGGGTGTCGGGCTTTGGCGTTCAGTGGTTGGAGTTTGCTCTCAATTCCTGCTCCCCGGTAGTCAAGGTTGCGGACCACTCTGAAGGTCACTGCTGCATGCAGCAAGATTGTACAAGTTTGGTCCCAGGAGATGGTATCTTCACCACATGCTGTATTCCTTCATGGTTTCATATCTGCTCCTTGCCGTGCCGGTCGGGGTCATCCCAACGTCCATGCAGGGAAGCCTGTCGGCACTTTGGACGTCTTGAGGCAAAGCCTTGCCATAGCAGCTCTCAAGGGGCCAAAGTCGACTTGGATCAGGGCTTGGTGACACTTCCGCGCGTAGGATCAGACGCATGAGTGAGTGACATGTACTTGTGGACGAAGATGCATGCAGGTAAGGGTATCCTTCATAAGGAATTTCGCTGAGAAACGAAGATTTACACTGCGAACCACCGAGATTAAATATCCAATGCATTACCCGGCGGCTTCCAGTTACCTAAATAGTAGGCGACTGGGCTATGTAACTGCAGGGAAAACGGAACTCGAGCCCGAGGGTTAGACTCTGGTTGAAAGCTATGGGTGTTGCGGCAGTTGCGGCGCTTGTTTCTTCGCACCCACGATAGAACACATGCCGGAAGCGTTTCTGGCTAGTTTTGACAATCTTTGCTTGTTGCAGGCATGCCTCCGAAGTACCGAGGGGCTTAGGGGTTTAGGGTTTAGCATTTAGGGGTCTGTTGACTCTATCTTCTCTTAGGCCGTTCTTCCACGAGATGTTGTACTCAAGGGGCGACGCACTTAATTACATGTAGTGTTGCGAGTTTCTAGCAGCGGATGAATCCGTAGGCACAGATACCCGACTCGCAACTCCTGCACAGAGAATAAGACTGCCATAGCGTCCAAGTAGCCAAAGATTGGGCGTCTGTGTGCCATCTAGTCTAGGGCTCCAGTTACCTAAATATCCGGAACTGGGTTCTATATACCCTATAATTGCATAGCTTTGGTAGCCAACTATTACGCGGTTTGGGGTTCGGGGTTCAGGGCTTATTTTCGGAACCAGGAGCTCTATGTACCCTAAATGCTCTACTTTCCCAAGCACCTTGGTAGAAGTTTTGATTTCAGCTGGTTTGTAGGACTACAGCTGACATAAACCCTAAACCCTAAACCCCAAAAACCCAACACCCAACACCCTGAATCCAATACCCTAAACTCTAAAACCTAAACCTCAAACCCTCAGTCCTAAACCCAATGAAGAGCTATTGTCCTTGGGGATGTTTTAGCAGAGAAAGTGTTAAATGCAAAGGCAATCTCCTACCCCTCCCTCCTGACACTCCCTAAATCCTCAATAGCGTGGGAAAGTGGATTCGTGTAACGACGGTTATGCCGTCCCCATAGAATACCCTAAACCCTAAACCCCAAACAACCCATGGAAGCCCCAACAATAACTCTCAGATTCCTTTTCTCACTTGTTGTAGGGCTTGAGCCCAAAGGGTCCGGAATACCTTTATAGGGAGTACTTACCCAAACCATAAGGGAAGTTCCTATGACAGAAGCCATACTTTGTACCATGTATGTACTTTGGACCCTTTGGGGAGGGCTATCCAAGTAGCACATGACCTGAAACTCTGAACCTCATGTCGGCCTAGCTTCAGCGGATGACAATGAAGGCTAGCCTTAAGCATATGGTAGGTTGTCAAAATTCTGGCCGTCCTTGCTAGGCACCTTGAGTATTGGGGGGCCGTAGTACAATAGTGACACCGAAAAAAGGACCACAATTTTGCTAGCCTACCTTCTGTCAGCCTTTTTCCAAAAATCGACCTACACTGTTTTCTAGGGTCAGAATCTGATGATACCCCTCAGGGTCCACGTGAGCTATAGTAGTCTAAACTCCTTAAAGAGGTAACATAAGGACGATGTAGGGGAGGATTATAGGAGTTATTAAGGGAGATACCATGGATACCAGGAGTTAAGACTATAGCTCATGTATCCAACAAGCCCCCCCCCCCTCCCCCTCCAAGGCGCTAAAATTACATGTGTATGTAGGGGGTCCCTGATCCTATGGTGGCTTTGGCAATTAAGGTTCAAGCTGAAGAAGATGAGACCTTCGAGCTCTGAGCTTCTGGTTATTCACCCCAGACACTGTGCATGGCCCTAGTTGCCTCAGTGGTGGCCTCTCACTAAGGGTCATAGTATTTCATAATTGCATACTTAAACAACACCTGCACCATGATTACTATTAAAACCTGCTATGTACCTCGTTATTGGGTACTTGGACCCGTAGGGTCTTAGAACATGTCCCGGGTCCCTACGGTTTCACCATACAACCCAGCAACATTGCTCAGGAAGCTACAACCCTCGTGTTCCCCAAAGCCTGATTCCAAAGCAACAACACGGAAACATTCCAGTTGGTTGTGAGTAGGGAATTACCCTAAGGCTCTATCGGGCCCCAAAATGTATGAGTAGTATTTTTTTACATGGACCCTTAGGTGTTGAAGGACTGGAAAGAAATTTAAAATGACTATCTTACGGGAATGATTTAGATTCTACTGCAGGCATCCATGCCCCCACTCCCGGCTAGCAACCAGCAAGTAAACCAGCAAGACCAGACGCTTCCTGGTTGGCGCAATAGTAGATCCGGCCCAGTGTCACGCGACACAAGATCATTGGATACCACCCTTTGGCATCTCCTTTGACGTACCTGGCTTTGTGCTTAACTATCATTCAGCTCGAGATTTCAACAAAAAAACAAGACATAGTCCACGTGCCCCAACTGCACAATGATTATATACTTACCCTTTGAAGCAATGTAGAAAGTCTCCTGGACACCCAGCCCCCCACATGTTCAGTCCTTGCTGTAGGGATGAGAAGTATCACAAAGACCGAGATTTCGTTGGCTGCAAGCAGAGGCTCCTACCGGCTTCCCTCATCAGACCTGAAGCATTTGAACCCTGAAACGCGACACCCCTAAACCCTAAACCCTAATTAGACTTCAACCCCCCAAGAGGTGCTTGACTGGAGGTCAGTTTCATGGCTCAAGCGTACAACGGTGTACGTCCTCTCGCGGATACTTAACATGACCGCCTTAAAGAACGAAGTGCGCTTTTCAAATAGCTGCAAAGAAAGTCCGCCAAGTTGGGCTATTTGTTCCGCATTTCTTCCTGCCTTCCTTCCTTCCTTCCTTCCTTTCTTCCTTCGTTCCTTTCTCCTGTGCCTTCGCAGGCCTGAAGCTCTTCTGATTTTTAAGGCTACGAGGGAGGTTTCTGGAGGCATGTTGTCATGCAGTTCAGAAGGTAGATCTGTTTCTCAGCATTCAGGTTGGCGCAACAGTGTCCTTAAAGTGGCTGTCCTTTTCCTGTAGTTGCTGCTGTTCTGCCAGGCCTAAGATGCAGAAGTCTGCAAGGAACATGCTGTCTACGTGGAGGGGGACATAGCATGTAGAACCCGGTAAACCGTGTAAAATGAATGTCCCGTTATGAACCTACTTGTTAAGTCCGTCGGCCATTTCCGATATGGTAGTTTCCACAGATGAGGGGGGCCCAAATATACCCTTCAAATACTATAGTCCTTTTCCTATAAGTATCCGGGAAAAGGGTGCCCTTGTTTTCGGAAACTTCCCTGTCTGAAGGCTGATGCAGGGCGAACGGATGAGTCCCAGTAGAAAAGGCCCATACACTACATATTTCCAGTAAATTGGAAAGAAAAAAGATCATTAAACAAAAGCTGGGATTCGATGAGCGGGGTTTATAGGGTTTTAACAGGGTGTAGCGTTTAGGGTTGTAGGGGTATAGAAGCCGCAAGATAATTACCGTTGTCGTTTTGAGGTGTACTTGAGGTACCCTATACCATAGTTATGCAAGCAACCTAGGACCGTCCCTATTTAGGTGGCTTCTGCATGACCACCCTTACACGGAAGCGCATGTAGCTCTTGCCGGGAGACCCCCCCCAAATGTATCTCTCCAAAAATGGGCTGCAGTGGAAGCGGCTCACAATGGAATTTGCCTATTGTAGCTCCTCCTAAACCCTGAACCCTCAACGCTGAACCCTGGTCCTGGTCCACATAACCCAGAGATCCAAGCATTTCAGCATCAAAGCATTTTAATCGAGCGCCCGCAGCTGCTAGTTGAAACTTGAATCAGAGGTATTGATGGGCTGGACTTCCGACTCCATGTTCAGGTTTAGGGTTTAGGGTTTAGGGTTTAGGGTTTAGGGGGTACCATTGAACATGACATGCATACATTCCTTCTTAGGTTTGAATGTGACCCCCTTCAGAGTAACCCCTCTAATGACACCCCCCGCAGTAAACACACAATCATGGGGATTATTTGAAGGGTCATTGGCACTTAGTAAGTGGGTTAATAATGCTAGGGTTATGGGTTTTAAGCTATAGGATTATTAGCCTTCTTACTAAGTCCCCCTGACCCTGAAAGTATGTGTTAAAGGCCAAGGTGAAGTCACGTCAAAAGGGGGCCAGTTAGGACGCCCTGCATGATAAAGAAGGGAGGGGTCTCTGAAATAATGACAGGTGCTCATCATGAAGGAACAAGAGCCCTCAGGGTCCAAGGACTCAACAATTGGGCTTTCGGGCCTCAATACTATAATGTTAATGGTATTTGGGCCCCAAAGCCATATTATTTGGGTCCTTGGACCCTTCTACCCTTTAAAGAGACCCAAATATTTGGGTCCTTGGACCCTTCGGGATAAGAAGGGATTGGGTAAAAACAGGGATCTCCTCTGTATGGAGTTCAAAGAGCTTGTATCATGGTATGAAAGGATCTAATATACAGCTACCTCAAATTTAGGGAATTCCTCTATTTCCTGTAGACAAGAGCCCACATGAAAACAAATACAATGAGGAATGCCCTTTCTTCCTAGGTCGGCATTCTCTTCTTCATTTTGGGTCTAAAGTTTAGGGGTTTAGGATTTAATTTAGGGTTCATTGGTTCCTGAAACTGGCCGTGGGGCCGCGGGTTACGGAAAATGTGATGGAAACCAAAGGGGCCCCTGTACATCTTTGAAAATACAGAATGGGGGAAGTCGTTTCTTATCAGGGCAAGCGTTGATTAAATGACATCTCAAAGTTATGTCCGCCAATGACACAAATTTTGCTGCAATGATTACGGCGACCATCTTAGAAGAAACACTTGCACGCCAAGCTTCCTACGTTGGTGCAGTTGCCCCAGTCACTTGAGCAACCTAACCCTAACCCACCAAACTAATCATCAGTTCTTGCATCCCATGACGTCTTGAAGTCTCAGCCGCCACCCCTGCCCCTCTCTCCCCTTGTCCCGGCCAGTGTGCAAACTCTGTTGCACTTTTTGGCCAGAACGCTAGGCCTCTCAAACTGACCCGCCGATCGACATTAGGGTATAAGGTGAAGGGCTAAGGGTCTAGGATATAGAGATTCCCTTAGGGCCCGCGCACCCCTGAGATTCTGCTAGGAACTGTACTCCAGGTCTGGGGGGAGTCTATGAGTATTCGGTACTTGCACCCTACGGATCTTTCATAATTAGTATTGTCTAGAGTGGGCAGAACATGATCATAGTCATAGTGATATGAAGCATACTTAAAACTTCTAGCATCCCCCTTTGTAAGCCCTATAAACCCCTATAGAATCCCTGCAATGTAACCCCCTTTACGGAGTTTAGACGATGGGTCATATGTAGGGCCAGTGTGAAGATGATCGGATTTCTTTTCGGGATATAATCCTTATGAAGCCATGGAAATTTGATTTTCATTGGGCCCCCCGCTCTAGATTAGGGGCTATGAGCCATAGTCTAAACTCCTAGTACCCCCTTTAATAAGCCCTATAGTCGTCCCCTATATAACCCTTTGTTCTAGACTATGACTCAAGCACATACCGCATTGGTGCTGGTTCGCTTGGTTCCCAAAACCATAACCCTAAGCCCTAAACCCTAAACCCCGCGCAGATCGCTGTATCAATTTCACTCGCTTTAGGAATAATACTTCGGGCAAACTCCAATCTGCCTTGCGTTCTGTTTGTGATGGGGAACACAATCTGCATCAACGGCTTATGGTTTTGGGTTTATTGGGTTTATTGGGGGCTGTAGAATCCTTTTGAGCCAAAAATGCTCATCATCTGAGAGTCCCGCTCAGAGCCCTTTGTGGCTCATCGGAAAGTTGGATCAGGAAGTGGCACGCAGCGGAGGGACACGCAGTTGGTGACAGCGAAGGTCAAGTTCCTTGCGTAAGTTTAAGGATTAGGTCACAGTGAGGCTTAGGCACACAAACTGCGCCCGCCGAGACCCTCGAATGATATACTCATATCCCTAAACCCCAAGTAGTAGCTTCCATTTTCTTTTGTATTTTCCCTACATAGCCCCTACATAACCCCTGTACCCTCCCCAGACTAAGCTGGCAGCTGAAAAGAGGTCTCATGGTGACCACTGCCCTTTCTAAGAGGGCCTGTATTGGTTTCCATGTTACTTTGCGTCCATAGCAATCCGATCTATAGTCTGAATTGCTTAAAGGGGTTGGGGGGGTATATAGGAGATTACACAGGGGACTACTATAGGGGCTACTAAGGGGGATAGTAGGAGTTTATACTGTAGCTCATATGTATATACACCAGCTGTGGAACAGAAAGCCATCAACTTGGGACGAGCCTACACCAAGCTCCAAGAAGTCGGCTTGAGGGATTGCATAAGGGCTGACGGCTTAGGAAGTTCTAGAGCTTAGGATTTACCAGCTGGGAGTAATGGGCAAACTGTACTACTATGACGAACTCGAAAGAGCTACGTCCACCCTGAATTTGAACCCTTGTCTAAACTCCTAATATCCCCTTAGTAAGCCCTATAATAGTCTCGTATATAATCCCCTATATAACCTCTTTCAAGGAGTTTAGACACAGCTCATGTGGCCATCAATCCTAGAGAAAACTGGCGGCGGTCAATTCCTCAAACCCTACCATCTAATCCTCGCAGAAAGCCCGATACCCTTCCATTAAGGAATATACCACAAATCATATGAGAGATCTTAATATCGTTTAGGATACAGATAAAACCTGAAATGCTGGGACCCCCTCTCCCCCTGCATCTGGTTCAGTTTTAGCAAGCTTTGGTCCCTCCGCTGCTGGGTGACACACAGCTGGAGTCGCGCCTCTGGGATTTTTTGCACATACGTTTTGGATAAGCCTTACCGTGACCTCCCCAGAGACCAATTATTGTAACCTTTATGCCGCATCATGTGGGGTAAAAGGCCAAGCGTGAGTGCAGGGGAGGTCTAGGTAGAATGTGGGCATGCTGTATGGTGGCTGTGCAATAGCTTTAGCATGTTACACATCTCAGATATGCCTCCAAACCCTGCTCAAAACATCCGAGTTCGTATACGCGTCCATGCACAAGTAAGCCACCTTTGGCGGCATCACCTGTGCTTGAATTAGCCAGATTATTCTTGCACCACGCCCGCAATCTGCCTGAAGTTTTACGTTCACATAGTGTATGCCTAGGGTCCGCACAGGTTTGGGGTTTAGGATTTAATTAAAGCTTATAAAGCTTAGAAAACCCAACTTATTGTGCGTACGCGTGCAATGTACTTGGTCTTTCATCAAAAGGAGGTCCATGTCGCATGATAAGGACCTAAGACGTTCGGGGTTTCAAAAAAAAAGAGCTCTCATCAGAAACCTGGGGGCATCCAGAGATCATGTCAGGATTATGCAGGTCCTTATGCCCTAAGTCCTAAACCCTCAGCCCAAAGCCCTCAACCCTAAACCCTAAACGCTAAACCCTAAATGTGGAAATTCTACCCTCTTATT
>CAJNIZ010034558.1:89711-100467 GCA_905231905.1 Symbiodinium pilosum
GCAAAAAAAACCGAATCCCCCTGCTACCGAGGGTGCAGGCCAGTTTAAGGCCCAGGCGCCCTGAGGTGCGCTAGCCTAGTAGTAGTAGTAGTAGTAGTAGTATGACGACTTGAGTAGTGTTTTTTGGTGGTTGAACCTAGAAAGATAATATTCCTTATAGAAAATACTAGGACCAAAAGGAGGGTATAATCTGACTCTATATTGGGTACCATAGTATCTCCATATAAAATACTACTCACTTGGAATAGACGTAATCAACGCAAAAAGGAGGACAGCTCAAGTCTGAACAGCCGTAGAACTAGAAATCAAACTCCCAATTGTGACGAGAATGGTCGTGGTAATGGTAGTAGCCCGCATAAGCACCAGTGGCAGAACTAACCGTAGTGATGCCAAACATGGTGGCAGCAATCAGAGCATAACCAAAAACACAAAATATGCCAGCTGGTTGCAGTGAGACTTTAAAGCTCAGTGGAATTGCAACTGGCAGCAAGGATGTATTAGGCGCTCTAGAGTCGTCCCAGAACAGCCCTCCAGTCTAAGCCTTAAACAGCTTACACTTGCTCATGTCCTGCTACCCAGCAGCTGGGCAAAGTTTGATTCAGAATTGTGGTTCAAGGTGCAAGGCTGCAGTTTGGGATTTAGGGTGCAGGTCTTTTGATGGCCACTTGACGCGTTGTGGTTTAGGGTTCAGGCTGCAGTGGGGGGTTTAGGCGATAGCCTTTTGATGTCGAGTTAGAAGTTCAGGGGCAGCTAGGCACGCTGCAGGGAGCCGTTCACGTGCGCTGAACTATGCGCAAATGCTGAATTTACTGAGCCTGTCAGTAGTTTTCAAACGGCGCATAAGTAGTCTTCTGGAGGGTACAGCTTGGCTTATTATCTTGGAAATAAAGTCGTGGCTGGAGATATGCAGTTGCGATGAATGATGGGTAGTTACTATAGGATGGATTTGCGCGTGCAAGTCTTGCGTGCGTCTTAGGCTGCATAGGATCACTATCCGGTCGATGTTTAACGTCAACTGCATCATCTCTACACTCCTAAACTTTAGATTAAATGAGCTATAGTCTAAACTCCTTGAGTAGGGTTGTATGGCTGTGGATCACAAGCCCGTTTTGTTGCGGGCTCCCGCCATTAATTCTTTCTTACATAACCCCTTTGTCGCGGCCTGTTGTTACATACCTTTGTCGCAAGTGCTTGGGAAGGGCATCCCGCATATGAAAAGCTTGTCGCAAAAGTGCTTGTCGCAAGTCAGGAAATTCTGCTACAAGCCTGTCGCGGAATGGCCGCCTGAGCCTGTGACAAACCCATTCTTTTTGACTCACAGCCATATAGGAAACTACTATAGGGGTTACTAAGGGGGATACTAGGAGTCTAGACTATGGCTCAAATGTGACTGAGCAACAAACTTTGGCCACGATAGCTTGACCCTTGTTAGCAGGGCATCAGGAAATTGGCTAACGGGTCGTCATGTAGGGATTAGAGTGAGTGAGCAGCGAGCGCTTTTTAATTGTAGGGCGTTTCGGAAAAAGACCGCTAATCGACCACTGTATCCCTAGAGTCCCCCTGGGATCCTATTTGGGGAAAACTAGCAAACCCCAAATTCCAAACTCTAAACTGTAAACCCTAACCGAAAACGGAAACCTCATATACCTAGACCATCATGCCCTAGCCGGTTCATGGAGTTCCCTTGTTTGCATAAGGAAGATACTGAACATAAAGTTAAGAACCCATGAAAGGGGTAGGGCGTAAGGGTGTAGGCAGAAGTCCCAGCGCATGGCCTCAATGACGGCGCTTGCCAGCTGCTGGATGATGCCTAAAGCCTCGTGGTCCTGCAGAAGGGAATATTCAGGGCTTTGTTCAGAGGTTGAAGGGTTTAGGGTTCAGGGTGCGGGGTTTAGGATTTAAGGTGTAGGGTTTTACCCTGATTCTCCCCCCCATGTACTTCCTTGTTGGGTTCGGGATTTTTTGGTTAGCCTTGGTAGGTAGTGCTTAGGGGGGGTTGAGGGCTCATGGTGCGGGACTAAAGGGTGTACATCTGAAGGCAGTCTTCAGGAGTTTCCTAGACTCGAATGTCACTTCATGTCACTTCTGCTTGTAAGTCTTACCCTAAGGGTTCAAGTACCCAATAATCATATACTTACCCAAAACCTGTACCATAATTACTATTACCCCAAACCCAAGTACCTAATTATTGGGTACTTGGACCCTCTGCGCTAGTCTAGATTGTTGGTAGCACGAAAGAGTGGTTTTTGGACGTTGTCAACACTATGAGGCCTTTCGTTTCCCCTGTATGATTTTGCCCGTAATGTTTCGGGGACCATATCAATGACCGCTCCAAAAAATGTTGTACTGAATCTGCTGAAATGTGAACCTTATCACAATACCACTCGGCCTTCCGTGGAGGGGCAGTGGCTTGGGGCAGGCAAGGCAGTCGCTGCTCCAAAGGAATTACTACTTAGAGTGTTGCCGATGCTGATTTTTAGTGGTTAGGGTTTACCCTAAACCCTCAAACTTGAACCGCGGTAGTTTTGTTCTGCCTTTGGGGTGATTGCTCCATCTACAGGTCAGCGCATGATGCTTCAGCAACCACTGTCACTGCAGGCCATGGGAGCACTCTTTCCAAAGCCAACAGGGCACCCCACCCTTCATATAGTCCCCCTTAAGTAGATAGAATATGGCTTTGGGTATGTTATAATAAATCTCCATATACCCGATATTCTATATGCTTAACGAGGACCATATACCGTCCAAACGGCACTCCATGAGTTAAAAACCCTGCAACCACTACTGTCCTTTGCAAAGCCGCTACTTTCCATTTAAGCATTGCCGACATGGAGCACTGTGTTTGTGTGAAGGAGGGCGAATGGGTATGTCTCAGAAAATAAACCTCATATGATCCAATATGGAGACCCCCCACAATCCACCTCTAGTCGTCCCTAGATTACCCTACAAGCCCCCGACTTTGAGAAAGTCCCAACCTGCTGTCCTTGCAAGCGAGCATCTTTTGTTCTCAGACACTACGTGGCACTTTGGAGCCCTCCTAAGGGTTAACCCTTAGCTGCTAAGCTACCTAAAATAAGAGTATACGGGAATCCCAAAGGGTTAAGGGTCTAAGGTCCAAGCTAAGTCCCAAGGAGGACAAAGACTATACGGAAAAGGCAGAGCATGTTCTCTTACTCTGTACATAAACTGCCACAGTATCCCGTCGTAATGTACAATTCAAGTCAAACTCCAAGTCCAACTCCTACTTGAAGTGTAGAGGGTAGGTACAGCTGGGGTTACATAGGCCTCATCTTGTTGTATCGAAAGTGCTACTCACATACATCCTCAGCCCACTCCTTCCCCTCGGAATCGAACCAGCCGTGGCATTGCTCCAAGTCGCTGACCTGGGCAGCAGGCCCAGTACTGTCCCAAAACTAACATGGAACCTGAGGATTAAGGATTTGGAAGGTTTTGGGAGGCTTTAAATGAGCTATAGTCTAAACTCCTAGTATCCCCCTTAATAACCCCCATAATTACTCCGCTATATAATCCCCTATAGAACCACTTTAAAGGAGTGTAGACTATAGCTCAGATGAAGTTCGCGCTCTACAGCTGAGGGTTCCGGGAGCTCAAGGGTTCCCGGCTTAATCTCAAAGCCATGAACAACAAGGTTTCACTTATCTGTTTGCTACATGGAAGCTTACAAAACATAGGATTTCTTTGGCGAGTCTTTTTAGGGTTTAGGGTTCAAGGGACTACTAGAGTTCCTAATTCCCGGCTAAGAAGCAGTAGACAAATCATCTCGAGATAACGCATGCAGGAGAGGAAGCCGAGTCGGCGAGGCCTATCCCAAACTACGAAGCCACATTACGACGCACTTAGGGTTTGGGGTTTAGGTCTATGTGTCTAAGAGACTGTAGAAAAATTGTCTGGTTGTAAGCTGGGCTTTCTACCAAGTTGCAAAACAGAATGAGGACACCTAGTTTCAGATGCACCCTGTGCCGTAACTTCCATATTCATCGCGTTTCCCTCAAAACCGCACTTGTAAGCAGTAACCAGATAGCTTAAATAGTCTAAGACTCTAACCTAAGCCGACGAAGCAGCCGAAGGTCACAACGTGAAATGCCCTTTCTTAAGCAGTAAACCTAACTCCTAGCCCAAACTGCATAAACTGCTTGTCCGGAGTAAAGGCTCACAAGATAGACGTGCAAGAATGTTCTCTGCAACAACCTCCAAACCAGTGTTGAAGCTACCTTACTTGCCAATATCACTGAACAGTCTTCCCTCGTAATCTTTATGTGTCTGTAATACAGTGTATGCCGGGAGCCTACCCCAATTAACGAATAATTTCTCACCTGGACCTTCCAACTACCCTCTATTCAGGCTTAGGTACCAACTACAAGGGGTGCCATAACCCCAATCAAGGGTACGAGGAGGGTCCCGGTACCTAAATCCGAACTCCCAAATCCGTTCGCGCCCAGTTGCCAGTCGGCTCAGTTGAACGATGTCTGGTGGTCGGCCATTGACCTTTTCCGGGGTCTTTGCTGGGAGCTAGCTGGTAGGCGCCTAGGCTAGGTTTCCGCGTGAGCTCTATTGTAAAATCCGAGTATCCCCCTTAATAAGCCGTATAATGCTCCCCTAGATAATCCCGTATGTAACCACCCTTTTGTGAGGAGTTTAGCCTAGATTCCCACATGAATTTTCACTGCAGTTCGTGATTGGGGATGCTGGCGTGGCGCATGGGATCCAGACCCCGGCGCATAACTTTGAGTTTCACCGGGAGTTTCTGGGTTGCTCTTCAGGAACTTACATCAAGTAACCATAATGAGTATATGTAGTAATCATTAGAGTTTCCCCAATAAAGTAACTTAAACTAAGTTCCTGAACAGCAACCCGGGTTTGCAGGGGGCCTCGATGGGGTTTCGTGCAAGTACTTTCAGGCTTATACAGGTACTGCATATACCATAGGGTCACCCGGACGCGCCGGGTCAGAGCTGGTAGAACTACCAGGACCTTCCTTGTACCCTTAATTGGGGATATATGGTCCCTAATAGTGGGTACTTAGGCCCTAATAGAGGGTAGGAGGAGGGTCTAGGTAGATTCTTCTTTCGGAAGCTCGCTCACGAACCAGCTTCTTCTCCTTGCAATACTCTATCGACTTATTCTTGGTAGGTGTCGGGTATCGATCGAATCGATGCAGTAAAACCATGGGAAGCCGTATGATGACCGCTTTCGCGATTTCGGTGGCTCTTCAGCCGTCACCTCTTTCCGTCCAGGCGCGGGAGGCCCGCTTACACCACTTGAAAAGTGCCCTTGAGCATGGCCTTCCTCCGGGTGCTGTAGGGTCCAGGGCTTGGGGTTTAGGACGACTGTCCTATCTGAGGTCCCCCACGGAATAACCTACAAAACCACAATCCTAACGACCATAAACCCCAAACCCTAATCACACCCTATACCCAAGCCCAACACCTTAAACCCCAAACCCAAGGCCCAGTAGTTTCCATGCAGCCTTGGAGAAGCAAGATGTAGCAAGCCTAGCATCCACCAGGACCATTTCAATGCCCATCACTGCGTTCAGGGTTTAGGGTTTAGGTTCTGGCTCCCTATTAATGGGTACTTGGGCCCTAAGAGAGGGTAGCTGGAGGGTCTAGGAACAAGGATGTGTTAAAACCTTTCCCCAGGTAAGGGTGAAGGGCTTAGGGTTTCAGTTTCGTTGGGTTTAGAGCTTACGATTTAGGGGATCTAGGGTGTGGGGTCTAGGGTTTCAGGTCTGTAGGGTTTAGGGTTTATAGGGCTTAGGATTGCTTTGCTACCGCCAGTAAATGCTAAACTGGAAAAAGGAAGCCTCTTGTTGTTCCCCTCTGAATGGCTTCTACTCCACACATAGTGCTTCTGCGCCCCCATATATATATGTACATATATATATATATAGGTGACACCCATATTACTCCCCCATAAGCTATAAGATTGCCTATGGAGGTTCCCTCCTAAAGCCCTTAATTCTGGGATAAGTCAAGGCTTGCTACTTAAAGCCTAAAGGTTTAGGGTTTCGGGTTAAACCCTAAACCCTTGAACCCTAAACTATAGGGTTTAGGGTCTAGGGGTGGGTCCTGCTAGCGCGACTACGCCGGGGATTCAGATATTTAAGGTCAAGGCTTCAATGCCTCTGGCCATAAAGCTTAGATCCTTCATGTTTGGGGCTTAGGGTTTGGGGGTTTAGGGTTTAGGGGTTTTGGGTTTGGGGGTTTTGGGTTTAGGGTTTGAGTATTTCGAGGTACTACACGCGGATGTTCAAAAGGCCGCGCAACCTTTGCAGATAGATCAGCCCCAATACAAATTCGGCCGGCGCATGAGAAACTATACACAAGGTCCTACAAAGTCATAATTTAACCGAGAAGCCTGTTAACCAGAGCATCTTGTGCAAAAACAGTGGACAGCCACAGAACGGTTAAGACATTGACAATGGACCTGCGATGTCTTCTGAAAGTCTTCGGTTACCTTCAGCGAGGGTTTGGGGTTCAGAGACTGTCAGTAGCAGGACATGCCAGCGTCGAGCGCGTCAGACGCTGCAGAGTGGAACGGGCTGGCCCCGTGATCTACGGCATGTCCTGGGAAATGTATGACATAACGCAGGAGTCTAGATACTTGATATTCTCTAAACGGAACACGTAAAGGGATACGAAAATGGAAAAGGAGTTTAGATAGGTACGTATTTAGGTAAGGCCAGGCCTCCATTTTGCAATCTTTCTGAGGCAATTAAATTAGACTCTACAAGGAATCCAAGACCATAGCATCAGTAATCACCCAGGCTACTCGTCTGTAAGCCCTATATACTTCTGTATGATCGTATGGTACTTTCCCTACATATCTACAGTCGTTATCATAGGGACACCCTGCAAAGGCACCCCTGATTTTGTCTGACAAGGATTATGGACATATAAACCATTTGAAAAGGATTGATGCTGACTCATGGAAACCTCCAGTTACGATTCTGAGCTGCCCGACCAGGCTATGCCGCCAAGGCTTCTGCATCTGAGAAGTGGGTCCAGTTTACGCTTTAAACTTTAAACCCTAAGCCCATAGGCTTCAGGTTTAGGATTTGGAGCTTAGAGTTTTGAGTTCAGGGCTTAGTAGTTGAAGCATGCAACTTAGAGCTTAGGGTTTCATTAGCGGCTTGGGGTTTGACGTTGGGTTTTGTGCTTGTGAGCGTCAGCTGAAGACTTCATATGGCAGCAGCCTTTCGAGAGGTATGTGGACAACGGGATTTCTATGAGATGCTTCCTCCTCGATCTTGGTTGGGATACGTAAGCACTACACCCTAAATCATGCGAGGTTCTGTGGTTCGGCTGGTCGATCAGGAGCTGGGGCGGTTTTGGGGATGAGGGCTCAAGGAGGGTATGGCCTTGAGATTGGTTTGGCGCTTAGGATGGCTTAGGTTTTAGCAAAGGGCTGCTGGCTTGTAGCGCTTATGCTGCGCGGTTCCAGGAACTACGAATTCGCAGTCGGCGCGATTTTCAAGAAAACATGCTTCATGCACTTTATGGGGAGATGGCACAGGCGGTTACCTGGTAATGAAGATCATTCTTCATGATCTAAATCCTAAACCTGAAGTTCTGAAGCGTGGGGACTTTCATGGGACTCATGGGGTGTTTGGCCCGGCTGGCTTTAGTCTGTGGGAACACCCGCGCTACGACTAAAAAAGAAATATGTCATCAAATCCCATGTTGCTGCAAGATGGAAAGTCGCGAAGGCAAAGTAAGCTTTGAAAGGGCGTTTTTAAGGATATATATATATATACACACATACATACATACATACATACATACATACATACATACATACATAGTTACCTTTTTCGGACTTAGGTTTTCTGATTTAAGGTTTGGCAGCCGTGACAGAGCTTAAGCCTCGAACCCGAGGAGCTTTCTACTCTGTGATGCCACTTACCAGCGGACGAGTTGCAAAGTGGGTTCTGAACAGGAAGCCCCTGAATACATTGTAAATCTCTGAAAAGCATTTGGGTGGTTGTCCAAATATAGTCCCTTTTTGGATCCTTATTATATTACGGCACCTAATATTTAGGGTACCCCAAAAGGGATAATAATTTTGACAACCACCCATATGACTTGCAAAAAAACAAAACCTTCACAAACCTGTGACCTTGAATCCTCACCTCGTGACACCCCACCGGAAACCTAAACCCTAAACCTAAACCTTTCACCTAAGCTTACTGGTTGCTAAAAGTGAAGGGAATACAATGTGTGTGCGTATATATATATATACATATTATAGGGGGTATTTAGGGATTATTGTCCCTTATTCCCTGCCAAAAACCCGCAAGTAAACCAAGGTAGGGGAATATCCAAATTATGACCGGGTAGTATCCTAAAGCCAATAATCTCTTACAACAACCATTTTAGATAGCGCGAGGGTTTGGGAACATGCCCACCAAGACCCCAACACGGAACCCAAACCTTGCTTGGAGGGTTACTTAGCAAGTAGCTTAATAAGAAGGATAGCTCGGGATGTAATAGGGCTTTAAGGGTTTATGAACCTACTTGTTAAGTCCCCCGACCTTAAACCTTTAACCCTAAATAATCTAATGATTTCCATTTTCTTATCCATCATTAACCTGCTTACTGCGTGCCCCTGACTCTCCAAGTGAGGTATAGTCTAAACTCCTAGCATCACCCTTATGACCCCTATAATACTCCCCTGTAAAATTCCCCATGTATATAACCCCTTAAGGAGTCTTTTGCTATAAGTCAAGTGAGCAAAGAATCCCAAGGCGGCGGCGATCCGATTTCGGCAGTCCACCAATCGGGCTTTCCACGCATCGCCTGGAGCGGTGTCCACGTGGTTTGAAGCTTATAGGGTGTAGGGTTTAGGGCTTAGGGTTGAGGATGTAGGGCGCTTGAGGGTTTAGGGCTGAATCGGGGCTTGGGCTTAAGGACTCGGGATTTAAGGCTGGAGGGTCAGAGATGGTCAGGGTTTTTGGAACTGACCCTAAACCCTAAACCCTAACAGCAAAGCCTTGAAGCTCTGCCTTGGGGATTTGGGGTTGCTAATGGGTTAGGGAACATAGTTTAGGGTTTAGGGT
Organism: Symbiodinium pilosum; assembly: GCA_905231905.1. Lineage (NCBI taxonomy): Eukaryota > Dinophyceae > Suessiales > Symbiodiniaceae > Symbiodinium > Symbiodinium pilosum. Next base: position 98,791 of record CAJNIZ010034558.1, read on the forward strand.
AAACGGCCGCGTTAGGGTCCTAAATGGGCTGTTACAAGCATGTCGTGTATTACCTAAAGCACTACTTGGAGGGTCAGGGGACCTTCTCAAGTATACTGCTCTGACTGCGCTGTATACGCCAGTTGTTCCCTTTAACCTATGATATGTACAACCCCCCCCCCCACCACACCTCAAAGTAGAGTTTACTTTGTGGTGCTGAGGGGGAAGTGGGCGAAAGAATCACGGTACCGGTCTAGGGGATTACGTGAAAGGTTTTCTGGGGTTCCACTCCCCCTTAAGTGCCGATAAGGTTTGTGATGCAAGGTTCAGGGCTGAAAGCTACGCTGCTTCCCCTTCCTCCGGGAAAGTACTAGGTAAGATTCCACACGATGACACAAATGGCCAGGGCCAATAGCCCCAGTACAACATCAGTCAAGGCGTAAGTCAACTCAGACCCAGCAGTGTAGGGTGTAGGGTTTATAGGATTCCGGTGCTGAGGGTTTGGCGTTTACGGTTTACAGGGTGTACGGATTATGGAGTTTAGGGTGTATGGGCTTTAGAATTTATAGCATTTAGGGTCTAGGGCTCCAAGCAATGGATTGGTAGTGATGCTATCGCTTCAGGGTTTTGACAGCTGCAGATACAAGAAGAAGGGGTCAGCAACGGCCTATAAGCTCACTTTCAAATGCAGCATCACGCATCCAAATTCGCAATCCCAAAGCATGATGCGCTTGATGCGCAAGCGCAGAAGACATTGTGTTGTGGCAGTGCCATGGTAACTACACCCAATTCGACAAAAGCTTCAGTGTTCCCTAAACCCTAAGCCCTTGTGGTGCTTTCGCTGGCAGCTTTGCGATTGAAAGCCCACGCTTGGGTGTTGGAGGCTGACTGCAATTGCAACTTGCAATAGTGATAATCTCGAAAAGCACCAAGCCAAGCGGCCCTCCTCCAAACCCTAAAAACCCTAAACTGGGTTGCAGTAAAGGCACTTAATCTAAGAGACTATATTGGGGAAACCTGTGTATTTACGATATAACCCACTATGGTAACTTAATTTGAGTTCCTTAACAGCAACCCAGACCTCGANNTAGTTTCCATCTTCTTTTTCCATTGTCCATCTTATTATCCCTAAATCATCCTTACATAACCTCTATGTAAACTGCGCTGCCCAGTTCTGGTCTGAGTGGACAGCCCGGACCTTCTGTTTGTGTTACTCTGCGGCGGCATAGGCATACGGGATTTAAGCTAACCCCTACCCAGAACCGGATACACTACCTATTTCGGGGGGGTATCTAACTTTATGCCTTGCTGCTTCTACATAAGAAATTACTTACCCTAAGAAGGGATGCAAGTCTAGGTGAAAACTATGGACTGGCCTTTCGATGGGCAGCACCCCATGGGCTGGGCCTGGCAGTCAGGAGCTTGTCAATTTGATTGCATCTCTTGGATTGAGCCACCACCCGCCAAAGTTGGCCACGAGAGATAATACTACTTTGCTATATTCGGTTCCAAATACATTCTTGATGTACGACCATTAGTATGTCGATGGTGTGGTTGGAAATTAGAGTTTGGGGGGGTTGGGGTTGAGGGCAGTAGGATTTGGGGCACTTGGGAGTCATTGCTGTGGGTATGAGCAAGGAAAAAACAAAGTCTCGCTGCGCCGCTGCAACTTATCAGATGAGCAATAGTCTAAACTCC
>CAJNIZ010034558.1:100856-118723 GCA_905231905.1 Symbiodinium pilosum
ATTAGGTACTTGGACCCTTGGGATTAATAATCGTCTCATGGTCGTATTGTATCTCTGTAGAAGCAAGTCCCCGAACCTCTTAGTAAGCCCAGGGTCCGACAATGCATGTCTCTTAGTACAACAATTCCCTAAGCATGCTCTGCAAATCGGCTAATGCCAAACAGTTGCAACATCTGAAGTAAGGCCATTCTCGCACACTTTCAATACAAAATATGGAACAGGCAGTTTTTGTCATGTCACTTCCAAAGCCCCGGTTTAGGGGTTTAGGGTTTAGAGTCCCCAAAAAGTCCATGTCCTTTATGCACCTCCTTTTGGGAGAAGGTCGGGTTTTGGAGTTTTGGATGCTCCCTGTCAGGACAGCCCTTTCTCCATCTTGCAGCGCCATGCACCTCCCGCTGCTGACGCTGCTCTGAACCTAGACCTCCACATGCCCCTGGAATCATAGCCTTTGTACCCATTGTCCTGGGGTTCAAGGCAAGTCAGACTGTCGTATCCTCCAAGCCGGTGTACTTACCGGGGATTAATACGGAAGAAGGGAATATAATCCCTATGTAGACCCCACAGTACATGATAAATATACTCCGCATTCCCTACTCACCCACAGTGAATTTAGGGGTTCGCACGTTATGAGTTCCCCGTCCACAAACACTGGACCCTAAACCTCAAATCCTATCAAACCCTAAACCCTAAGCCCGGTCATCTCGATGATGACTACCATGCCGGGAATACATTTGAGACTCAAAAGCTTGAGAAACATCCTTTCCCTAAGGGTCCAAGTACGGTTTAAGGTTTAGGGTCAAAGGTATAGGGTTAGGTATTTGGGATTTTGGGAATAATCATTGTAGTAGAAGTTGTGGGTAAGTACTTGCTTATTAAGTACTTGGACCTCCAGGGTTTCCAAAACCTACCACGTGTTTAGCCTACTGGGGGTGAGTAGGGAATAATGAAATGTAGTATATGGGGATGACATATAAATTACATTCCCTCATCTATTCCTGACTAGACAACATGGCTATAGCATTCTCGATATGAGCTAGAGCCCTAAACTCCTAGTTTCCCCCTGAATAACCCCTATAGTAGTCCCCTATATAATCCAATATAACACCCTAAACCCTATAAACCCTTAAACCGCGTGGCTCAAGTAGTTTAGACCATGGCTCATATAGAATCCCCAGGCTTCGCCTTGAGAGCCCAAATCCGCACTTCCTTACTCAGAATCGTAAAAAAGCATGGGCCCTGAACCCTGAATGCATAAACCGAAGCCCTGAATGCCTAAATCCGAAGATCCTAAACTCTGAACCCTAAACCCTAAACTCTGAACCCAAAACGCTAAACCCTAAATCCTACACCCAAAACGCTAAACCCTAAATCCTAAACACAAAACGCTAAACCCTAAACCCTACACCCACAACACCAGCCAGAGGAACGAGCCTGCAACCACTGTCTCAAAGTAGACAGGGGCACCAGCAGCAGTTCTTTAAAATCAGAACTGAGAGTAGGGTTTAGGATAAAGGGTTGTTCTTTCAAATCAAAGTTGAGATAAGGTTAGGCTAGGGGTAGTTGGCGTTGAGCGAAGGGCTTATGGTAGTTTAGGCTTGGGGCAGCGGGAGTTTTGATGAATGGGTTGTGTTTCTGCGGTTCTTCAAGGCTGAAAATCAGGGTTTGGGTGTAGATTGCCAAGGCCAGGGCTGGAGCCGTTTAGAGGAACGCCTGAAGTGGAGGAACCCCTGCAGGTTAGTAAAGTCCCACCTAGTGAAAGTCAGTCATTACTCGTACCACCCCCTTGGGAGGTGAAGTTGGAGCGCCCGCGATTTGTAGGATATTGGGTGCTACGGTTGGTTTCCTACGAACCTACGTGTGCAACGGCTGAAGCGGGAAAGGGAAACGGCGGTGAGCAAGTTTCCACCCGCAAGGCTCCAGAGAATCTACCCAGCCCTATACCCTTCATGGTGTGCCTTAAACCCCATATTTGTAACAACCAACCCATGAGAAAGCTACACGGCCAACCGTGTTCCTGAGTACCCTATTGCCACACTCCGTGCTCGAAGCGGAAGAAGCTGTGGTATTCACGCATGCAGCTCTCGCAGGAGAATCTTTAGGCTACTGTTGATACCATCTTGCATGGCCTCAAATACCCTAAACCTTGGGCATCGTGGTATTATAGTATACCAAGGCCCTACCAAGACCCCATACTAGCTTCCTCTGGCCTTGGTTCTCGATTACTTAAAGGTTACGGGCTAGTAAAGACTAACTACAAGGGAAGTTAGCGGGTAGCACAGGGAAGGGAGGGGGGTAGTGGGGGACCCCATGGTATATCCTTGTCTAAACTCAACCCCCAAGCAAGGAAGTCACACAGCCACCCTGGGTAGCATGTCACTTGCTGCAACTGAGGCTGATCCCTACACCCTTATAACCTTCTGGCGGTAGCTAACTAATCCCTACGGCCCAAACCCTGGCTGTGGTACGAAAAAAAATCAAGTAGTCAGCTGCCCAGGATGTCTGCAAACCATAAACCCTCTTGAAACGCTACGCCAATAAATCCCCCATAGACACTAAACCCTACCCTGAACCCTAAGTCCTAAACTCCATACCATCCCCAAATTCCAGTGAACCCAAACTGGGTACATGCGTCCTCACACCCACAAGCCCCTAAGCACCCTAACACCCCCTCCAAAGAAAACGCTGTAAACTCTATAGCCCTTTGAAACCCCGACTCAAATCCCTAACACACCATTCCCTTGCCTCCAATTCACCCTAAAACTCTTGACCTTAAACCCTAAACCATACACATTGCCTAGACCCCCCAAGTACCCTGAAATGGGGTCCATGTAGGTCCTATTTGTGGATACTTAGGGTCTATAGAGGGTACTTGGGGGTCTAGGTGAACCCCAAACCTTAAACCCTGAACCCTACACCTTACAACCCTAAACCCTAAACCCTCAACCCTAAACCCTAAACCCTGAACCCTACACCTTACAACCCTAAACCCCAAACTCCCCAGCGGTGGGTGGCGAGTCCTGGAGCCTCCGGTCCACGACGCCTTGAAAGCTTCGGACCTGTGACTGGTCACATTTGAGCTACTGTCTAAACTCCTAGTATCCCCCTTAATAACCGCTATAGTAGGCCCTATATAATCCCCTATATAACCCCCTTTAAGGAGTTTAGACTATGGGTCATTTCAGGACGTGAGGTGTAGGGTGCAAGGATTAGCTTACAGGGTTTTAGGACTGAGGGATTAGGGTGAAGGGATTCGAGTTTAGCCTGTCTGTTCTAGCTACTTGCCCTACGGCTTAGTTCAGGTCGCAGGCTAGTTTATCAGGTTACGGTCCCGTTTCAAGGCTTTCAAGGCCTTCCGAGAAAGCCCAACATGGAGGGCTAATAACAGGAAATCATGATTGATCACATGATGGCATGAAGTCGGTCCTGTCTCTTTGGACACTCTGGATGTGCCCTTATTTCATTGGTACGGCGGTCCTCGTCGCCTTCCTTGGCTTCTATCATGGAGTCAGCAATCTCTTCGCCCCACTTCGCGATCATCTCCAATCGAGTCATCCACCGTCTCAATCCATGCTTCTGATTTCGATTGCGGCTGCGCAATCGCACCAAAAGCTTGCTCTTCGCCCGATTTTCCTGGCTAACATGTATGAGACCATATCCTCAAAGTGGCTGGCAAGGCTGCTGTAAAATCTCATGTTGCGGGCATGAAGGCGCTTCCGGCGCTCATCCTTCGTCTCAACCTTTTTTGTGGCACTGGTCTTGCTGTCCTCCTTGACGAAGGCACATGCCTTAAGTGTACGCACGACGGTCCCGAAAATGATTCAAGGAGTATTCCGTTGTGAAGGGGTATAGGGCTGCCGGGGAACCGTACACTTTCTCAAATACTTGCCCTGCCGACAAACCCTAAACCCTGAATCCATATTCCAGGTTAAGAACTTAGGATTAGGATTTGGGGCTAGGCTCAGCGCTTAGGGTTTGGGATTGAAAGCTTATAGACCCCCTTAAGTAGATAGATTATGGCTTTGTGTATATTCTAAAAACATTCCCACATACCCCACGTATTCTATCTACTTAAGGGGGACTATAATCCTAAAGGGTTAAGGGTTTAGGGCGTAGGGTCTGAACACTAAACCTCACTTAGCTTTCGTACTCGCGGCATAGGACGGAGGGCGGAATACCTTGCACCCACAAAATGCAACACCAAAAGGGTCAATCAAAGGACTACTGTCCTCCAAAATATGGGTTCCATGCTCGGACACCCGAAAAAGGCACCGATATTTGCAAATCGCATCATAAAAAAAGCTCTGGAGAAACAGCTTGAGCATGTTCCAGTGGCAAACCTTATTAGCTTCCTTCCGAGCCTGCTAGCTTTCGTGCGGATGGGGCTCACAATGACGGGGGTTAAAAGCTTAAAGCATTAGGGTGAGATCAGGAAAGACAACTAACTAGACCCTCTCTACATACCACTATGAGGGACCCTATACCCCTCCCTAAGGTTCCACGGACCAAAATATTAGGGTTTTAGGGCCCAAATACAATAATATTAGTTGTATTTGGGCCCTAAAACCCTATTATTTGCGTCCTTGGCCCCTTAGGGCCTATTTTAAGGGTACAAGGAAATTGCTGGTAGGAAAAATCACGTGGAAGGGGCTTTTCGTGCTGGTGAGGCTCCTATGGCGTTTTTCTTGACCTCCATGGCAGGCTCATCTTGGCTAACCCAAAGGGCTTAGGGTTTGCTAAGCAATGGGCTTTGGGTGCTACATACCCTATAGCCTATAGCTACATCGCAGGTAGCCGGGAGCCCTAGGGTAAAGTTCCTGTACGCAGCATCCACCCTGAATTCTAAACGCCGAGCGGATGTTTCTCAACATGGCGTCGCGCAGATGTACACGAAACTATGGGGTCCTTATTAGCCCGAAGCTTCATGTAGGTACAATTTAAAGACTTTAGGGCCCAATGTAAATATCATTTGTAGACTCAGACCCCCGAATTTAGGGAGACCTCCACAGGAGGGACCCATAATTATCGAAAAACTTCCAATTGCAAACCCTAAGCCCTAGATCTTGGAACTGGAGCCCTAAACCCAAAATCCCAAATTCGACTTGGCCTCAAGCATTGCTTCCAAAATCAGATGAGCTACATTCTAAACTCCTTAAAGGGGGGTTATATAGGGGATTATATAGGGGACTATTATAGGGGATACTAAGAGAGATACTAGGAGTTTAGACTATATCTCAGATATTTATCTAGAAGCCGGTATTGCAATAACCCACTTGTAGGGACCCGTCTTATGACGAATTTGGGGGAATTCCAAATGGGTAGTTCCCAAAATTATCCCAGAGTATGAGGTGCCGAAAGGTAACCTATAACTCGAAGGGGCCTCCATGATTTTGAGAATAGCCCAAATCCCAAGCATCAACACCGTCCGCCTGCTCTTCCATCTGCAGCAGGGCGCCCTAATTCAAGCTTTAGGGCTTAGATTTCAGAGGTCACGACTGAGCACATATCTTATGAACCCAATCTTTAATCCAAACGGCGCGAGAATCTCTGTAGCACATACCTTTACCTAAGTAAATCCTATTCGGGTACTTGGGCCTTTACGGTGGTTTGGAGATTTGCCGGCAACGCAAAACCAGATGAAACATGTGAGATAGGAAGAACCATATAATGAATATAATGCCTCAAACTATGGTCTTGGCTTCAGCGCTCATTGATTCCGGGGTCCGCTGTTTTTTTTGCCGAAGATTGTCTAAAATCAGCATTGAGGAATAAGGTTTGAACAGCTGCGGATAGTGGTCGGGGACCATGGACCAGCTCACAGGAACCATCGCAATGACGACTGACCCCCAAACGTTGCACTGGCTTCCTGGTTGTTGAGAAATCGGTTGGTCTATTGCGAGACAGTAGCGTGATCCGTACTAATACTTGGCGATAACTTGGAGTTTGCCCTAACTCGATTCGCAAAGAATGGAGAAATCTTTTCCATTGCTCCATGCCATCCTAAGAGCTAGCAAGATGAACATGCGAAGTAGGGTCAGAGATTTAGGCACCAGCACTAAACCCTAAATGAGCCATGTAAGCTCGAGTAGAACCCAACCCAGAGAACCATCTATCCTGAGTCCTTTAAGGGGAAACTTTCAGGAAGACCCGTCCGAGGGACTTATTGCAGCCGCCCCTTCCCTTTCAACTTGGGAACTTCCATGGCGCTCCAAAATAGTTACTTGGGATCTGGGTTCCATCAGCGCGAACTTTAGTGACTTTGGTTTGTGCTTTACATTGAACCCAAGGAGAACTTCAAAGGACAACACCTCCAGCTAGAATCCCAAAAAACAAATCTGAATCCAAGGAGAACTTCTCGACCTGACACTGTATCCAGAAACACGCAATTCTAAACTGCCCAATCTAGGACACTTACTTGGAGGGGCTACTTATACTGATACAAAGTCCCAATAGCCTTCTACATATGCGAAAAATCTGTGTATACATATATATATATATGTACATATGTATCCTCACCCCACCCTACACCCTAGCAGGTTTAAAGCAGACAGTGGGGGGTCGGGGTTTGGGGTTTGGTGGCTAAGATGGAAGTATGTTTCGGTGACATGGCCAAAGTCATTCAGGACAGTGCCCCTATCAGCAATGATACCAAGTAGTAGAGGACTTCCGCTGCAGGTAAACAACAGAGGTGCACAACTCACTGGCAGCCTAGAGCGTGGGTTCGTTTGCGGGTCCTAAAAACGAAGGCTTTGTTGAGCGTCTGAATCGATCAAACACATCAGGCTTCGAAATACTTGGCAACCCCGCTCAAACACTCAAAACCTAAGCCCTACAAACCCTAAACCAGACGGCCCTGAACCCAAAACCCGAAACACCAAACCCTGAACTCTATCAACCCAAGAATCCCTGAATGCACCCTCCCCGCCTGCATTTCTGATTCCATCCGGGTGCGAAGTGCCTGGGAATCACCACCCTTTCAAAACCCCCATAAGCATAAACCCCAGTTTGAGGGTTTAGAATTGAGGAATATTCTGAAAGAGGGGAGGCTGCCTTTGTAGCACACTCTGCCATACTATACTCCCACGTATGAAGGTCCTCCCAAAAAAGGACTCCCAATTTGTGGACTTCTCTGATGGATCTTCTGGGGCTACACCGTGTCTTATGGAGTGTTGTTGCTGTTAATGAAGAGCTAAGCTTCTCAGAACCCTGAAGAACATGTTCAACTAATCCTTGCCTGTGTGGAGGGTAAGGTTACGTAAGTATTGAGCCAAGGTTCAGGAATTCCCCCATCAAGACCCTTCACTGCGATGAGCGCAAACGTGCAGATGGATGCATCGCCCAACAAGAGACCAATTATCTACAGGAAGAGTTACTGCGGCGTTTAAGCTCTAGGACTTAAACAGGTATATCTACATGTCTAGCTAAATGTATATACATATATGTGTTATATATATAGTCCGCATGTAGATCTGTACATCTATGTAAGCTTCTAGGGACCGTAAACCCTGAACCCTAAACCCAACGCCCTATAAAAGCTACTAGGAGATGGCACCTTCTTGAACATGAACCGTCCCATTCATTCCCCACTACGCCCCTACGTACCACAACTGAACCACGGGCTCGACATTTCATTTCAGGATTCAAGGTTTAAGGCTTAGGGCTTAAGGTCTAGAATGAATGGCCCACAAGTTTGTGTCCCGGGAAACGAAAATTTCGCAGGACTATGCAGGATAACCAACAAATGATATCAAATTGTTGAAAACAAGCGTGCGCGGCGTAAAAAAAAGCAGGAATGAGGTCGCGTGTGGAAGTCAAACCTGGGATCTGGAGAGTGGGACTTAGCTGCTAGTCGGTGAGATCTGGACCTACAGGCTATCGAGGAGGCTGGAAGTTGAGGAAGTTCTGGGCAATGATGTGCTAGCGTGTAGTTCTTGAACGTGGAGTGCGTGGTTTGGTGGTGTCACAAAGGTTGGCAATGCGCCAGACGAGCGAAAACAAAACATGTAACGGAGGCATGGAGTTCGAGTACCGCGCGCGCAGTGCATCTTCTTGCAGCAAGCGAGACCACAGATTGTAAGAAATGCCTGGCTCCTTGGCCTCGCGATAAGAGGGCCTGCATTTTCTGCAAGTAACGTGTCTTGCGGGCAATGTCAGCCTGGAAACTGCCGTTGAAGGAGTTTCTGGCCTTCAGCAGATCCCGCAGCAACTGGCAAGTCCTTGATCTGCTTGCGGATAAGCTTCTCCGGATTCTTTGGCAAAGCCTTTGCGGAAGCCTGCTGCTTGCTTGGACCACGCATGAACCCAGCCCTTGTGACTGCCAGGTGAATGCGTTGTAAGCGAAGACGATCCAAAGTGCCCTTGCGGAAGAGGATGAGGTTCAAGAAAACACTTGCTCAGCAGACGCAATTGTGTTGCGGCGAGAGCACTATCGGCTTCAAGAAGTCGATCTTGAAGAGAGCGATTTAGGATTCAGGGTTTTGCGTGCAAGCGCCTGAAACTCGCCCCTACACGCTAAATCTTAAACCCTAAGTCATCCATGCACTAAAAAGAGACCAAAAACATCCCAAGACTCTGAACAACATGTGGTCAACCACCTCCAGCGAGCCCCCACACATTTCTAAAGTGTCCATGCACGATTTAAGATACAGGATTTGCGGTTTGGGGTTTAGGACCCGGGCCCTAAAAAAAGCAAATGGGGACCCCTTTGGGACCTAAGTATGTACTATATGGGTGGTGGTCAAAATTATGGTCGCTGTTTGGGTCCTTATTATAATACGGCACCTAATATTTAGGGTACCCAAAAAGGGACCATAATTTTGACAACCACCCATATGCCTACATGAGCTATAGTCTGAATTCTAAATATCCTCCTTAGTAACCCCTATAACACTCCCCGATAATTTCCCCTAGACAACCTCCCCTTTAAGGAATTTACATTATACCTACATGGACCCTTTGGGAAAAAGCAATATTCCTTAGGAGGACCCCCACCCCACCCTGTAATAGTGATATAATAGGAATATATTAGGACCCGAATGTAATCTTTACTATCCCTTATAGCCACTATTACAGGGCGGGGGGTCCACCTAAAATATTCCCATGAATGGACAAGGGGGATCGAGGAAGGCTGGGGAATGAAAAGCTTGCATTGAGGAACTTAAGGTGTATGGGGTTTAGGGTTTAGGGTTTAGGATTTAGGGTTTAGGATTTAGGGTTTAGGGTTTAGGATTTAGGGTTTAGGGTTTTGGGGTCAGGGGGACTTAGTAAGTCGGTTAATAATGGGGATAACTAGAGTTACTACATGGGTGCTAGGGGTTGTTCACCTACTTACTAAGTCCCCCTGACCCTCCAAGTAGGGTGTAGGGTTTAGGGACTGTGCAGCTTTTGAAAGCCGTGCGGGATTCCGAAATCGGACGCACTTCCCAATTCTAGGTAGGCATAGTACAGAACACTGGTAACTATAAGGCACTGATTACTGCGGCGGATACTCAAAATTAAACGAATCAAAATAATCATGAAAGCTTTTTTCACTATCAACCATCTGGGATACTTGCTGTTTACAACTTGAATACTGTCCTGCCTAGAACCTAGGTCTCACTTGCAACCAAAACATAGCCCCCGACCTAACCGCTAGACGTCAAGTTCCGGGCAGTAACCAAATTTCCACTTGTACTGAAGTCTTTTCATAATGGAAGCTTCAAATTTTCTCGGAACTTCCAATAAATCCAAAGCCCTACAACAACCTAACCCCTACACCCTAAACCCTAACCCCTAACCCCTAAACCCTAAACCCTAAACCTCAAACCCGTTGTCTGGCAATTTGAGTGCGCGGCTTCGTCAGCCAAACTCTTGAGGCGAGTTTCGAAGACACTTTCGTCCTGTGTGGGTTTAGGGGTTTAGGGGTTTAGGGTTTAGGGGTTTAGGGTTTAGGGTTTAGGGGTTTAGGGTTTAGGGTTTAGGGTTGTTCTCCTAAACAGGGGGACCCCAATGTAGATCCAAAAAGTGCTATGGCCCTGATCATTGGGACTCCAAAAACAGTTACTCCCCCTCCCAATTTTTCCAAAACCCTTAACCCTATATCACCCCATGTAAAGGCTACCCCCAAATTCCAAAGTTTGGCAAACCCAGAAGGAAGCCTTGAGTTATCTCCACTTTCTGGCTTAGGGGATTTAGGGTTTGTGATCTAGGAGAGCCTACGATCTTATGATTAAGAGTTGAGAGTTTAGGAAACCCTAAACCCTAAACCCTAGGTTGTAGGGTTTAGGAGTGACGAATTAAGGTTAAGGGTCTATTTAGAGGGTCTAGGATTTGTGAGTCCGCGCTTTGCATTTAGGGTTTAGGATGCATCATCTAGGAATGTCGGTTTAGGGTTTAGGATTTCGGGTTTCAGACGTAGTGTTTCGGATTTAGGGTTTAGGAGTTAGGTTTTGGCGGCCCCATGTCAGGAGACCCTGAGATAGATCAACTTGGAAAGGCTTAAAAGGGAATTCCCCTTGGTTCAAATATAGGTTTGTTCAGGGCTTAGGGCTCAGGATTTAGGGTTGAGGTGGATAGTTTCTAGGTGGGCAGTAATCTCTCTCTCTCTCTCTCTCCTAGGCCTTCTGAGCCACTCCTCCCAAGTGACCCAAAGTAGATACTGTTTATCGCCAGGGCGCGAAACGTGCATGAGCTACAGACTTACAGCAGGGTATGAAAACTACCCACCTAATGATGAATTGCAAAAGGAGGCTATGCGGCGGTTTACTACTGGGAACGAGTGGCCCTAGAGGGCTTAGGGTTATAAGGTTTATAGCATTGCAGCTAAACCCTACACCCCCTTAAACTCTACCCTAAATTTGGGACATCCCCATCTCAGTACTGCGCTGGAGAGCTTACAGGTACCCAAGCAACAAACACTAATACCAAGCCTCCACTTGGAGGGTCAGGGGGACTTAGTAAGTAGGTTAGTAGTGGGGATAACTCGGGTTACTTTATGGGTTATAGGGCTTGTTAACCTACTTACTAGGTCCCCCTGACCCTCCAAGCAGACTTTCATCTCCTCCCCTTCATATCAAAAGCCACCACCTCGCCTAACCTTAAACATGCCCATCTGGTATGCCACAAACTGTTGCCATAAGGGTTTAGGGTTTAGGGGTGTAGGGTTTAGGTTTTAGGGTTTAGGGTCTGCATCCAATAGTCTCACATTATGATAATGATAATCAAAATAAAAGTACTACTGTAATTGTAATGACAATAAGTGTACGGATAATAGTACTAGTAATAGGAAAGTGAGGTTTTAATATGAGGGGGAGATACTTCCTATATAGCCCCACTCGAACCCTAGATTCCGTTTCTGACTGTCCAGTATAAGGGTAGGAATGGTGAGACCTCCTGCCCCCCCAAAAAAACTACAACCGAAACCCTGAACCCCAAACCCTCATACCTAAATCCTAAACCCTGACGCCCATATAAACTTACCATTACTTAGGGTCCCCAAGTTTCCGTAATTCTAACATTTTAAACTCAAAATGTCCCCCCCCAAGCCCTAAGTAATGGTAATAAACCCCAAATAACAATGCGGTTTCCATTTGCATGTCCATTAGTAAATCTGAGCCGCAGCCAATCCCGGTTATTTGGGTACGGCCACCCCCCATTAACAGTCTTTATTAGGGGTCCTATTAAGGGCTATATATACCCGTATTAGAAGTATTATCCAACTGTTACTGAGGTGGGGCAGTACCCAAGCAATTATCCAAATGACCGCGCATGTGCTTAGACCCCCTGACCCTCCAAGCACGCAAACTTTTTAGCGACGACCCGCCCTCCCCCCACTGGCTCGCAAGGGGGCATGGGGGAGCAAGTGCGGGCTAGAGATTCATGAGAGGGCATGATGTGGATATGTTGGCCCATAGTTCCCATATTACAGGTACCCTAACCCTAAACCCCTAAACACTAAAATCCTAAACCCTAAACGCTACACCCTACGCCTCAATATACTCTTACTGGGCCTGATTGAAGAGGACCATGAAATCGCAATACAGGGGGGTGGGTAGGGGAAACCACCGAGGATAGTTACGAAGATGCCCGGACCAAAACCAGGTAATATAGACTTATATAAGGTTATATAGGGATATATAGGGACATATAAGGTTTAGGGTACAGGGTTTGGGGTTTAGGGTTTAGGGTCTAAGGATATATAGGGATATAAAGGATCTAGGGTTTAGGCTCCCTCAAGAAAGAGGAACACATCCGAATCACTAATTTACGCATTGCATGCATGGCTCCACTTCGAAAGAGGGTTCCCGTTGTGCTTTCCAGAACACAGTATGGCAAGGGCTCCCTAAACCCTAAGCCCTAAACCCTAAACGCAAGGACCCCCTAGATGAGGGAGAAAAGAACTAGCTTCATCTCTATTTAGAGGTTCTTCCCTCTTACGCTGCCATGCTGGTAGGGTTTACTTAGGGCTTAGGGCAAGGGACCTAAGTGGCGCAACAGGTCCTCCATCAACCTAGAACCTGCGACCTAAGCTTTAAGCCCATGAAGCCTATCTGAACCTTGAACTCTAATCCCTACTTAAGCCTTTAGCGCCAAGCCTCACACCCTAAAACCTCTGACCCCGCAACCTGAACCGAAAACCTTAAAAGTTGGGGGGGCGCCGAGGGCTTGAGGCGAGGACTTTGAAGGCTCGAGGTCGAGGTATTACTTGGCGGATCATGGGGACACCCTAAACCCTAAACCCCATTGGGTGTTAGGGACTCCTGAAAGGCTTTGTACATAGGGCTTAAGGTCATGGGGACTTAGCTGTTACTAGACTTACCTAGGGTGATAACATGGCTTATGGGCCTGACCAAGCCACTCACTAAGTCCCCTTGACCTACCCCTAAACCCTAAACCTAAACTGCGTGCCGAGTAGGGTTAAAAGATTTAGGGGGTTATGGGTGAAGGGGGTCTTCCCTTAGGGTTCAAGTGCCCAATTAGTACCTAACTTTGGCACAGATATAATACATGCCAAAACATGTAGATAATTTGGGCCCAAATCGTTTCATCTAGATACTTTGTGGGGGGGTAGGCTTAGGAGCCCCCCATGCCCACTTAAGAGACAGTAGGTCTGTCGCCGATCCATGTGCTGAGGCCCCTCAGGCCCAGCAAAGAGAGTCGCGCAATCGAGCACTTCGTAACTAGGCTGCCCAATAACCCCTTAAGAAGAATGATACCCTTTTGCCTACTGTTCAGCTTTAATAAGGAGACCCCAAAAAAGGGGAGAAGAGTACTACTGGGGCAAACTAATGAAGTCCAGCTTAGTACTTTAAAGGTCTCTGGTTCAGTTTTTAGGATAGGATTTAGGTATTACAAAGGGATTCAGGGCTGTGGGTCTGGGAGAACGGTCTTACTGAGTAGGTCAAAAAACAGAAAATTGTTGAATCCTAGAAGGCCGAAGTGCGCAAATAATGGGCCCTCAGATCCCACACGCGATAATCTGGACGGTTTTTGAAGTACATGAAGCCCTAATGTCTGGGTACCTGGGCCCTTGGAGAACAGGTTCTGGGTTGTTTCAGAGTCTTCAGATTCCTTAGGACTTCATCTTACCTCTGTTGGCAGGGGATGAAGGGACCGAAAAGAACCCTAAACCCTAAACCAAGCCCTACACCCTGAACCGAAAGGGTTTAGGGTTTAGGGGTCTAGGGTTTAGGGGTTTAGGGTTTAGGGTTTAGGGGTTTAGGGTTCAGGTTTTAGGGTTTCTGAACCGAAAAGAATATGGAAACTACAAAATGAATTCAGGAATTGTATAGTTCTACCACAAAGATTGACCCCTTCGTTGCCTGCTAACGGACCAGAGGAAAGTCATGACCCTAGACCCTAAACTTATCTTTGGCTAGCTGGGAATTAAAGAATGAAAAAGAAAATGGAAACTACTGGGATTGTAGGGGTTATATAAGGATTATACTGTATATCTTGAAGGTTTATAAGGACAATGGAACAGAAAATGGAAACTAGTATAAGGGGTTATATAGGGACCACCATTGCCATAAGGATCCATTCCTGGATTGGCTTCGCTAACCCTAGGTAAGTAAACATCATTTGGAAGACCCATGGCGAGCGGGCTTGGGGTCTAGCTTGAGATCCCATTGACTATAGCAAATATCGACTTGAACCCAAGAACCTACAACTGCGCAACGTAATTGTGGTCAACCCGGATCGAGTAGCATAGACCTTCCAAATAGTAAAGATCCTAAACTATCAGGCACCAATCCCTAGTTTATAGGTACATTGGCTACTAGTCGAACGCTAAACCCTAAGCCGCCCCTAAACCCTAGCCCAAAAATCTTAACCCTAGCTTGTGCTTGAAAACTCAACATTCCAACCCCCTCTGGAGTTGAAAGTTTCGCTTGGCCTTCGCTGGGCGGCTTGAGCTTTCGGATTTACGGTTAAGGGTTCAGGGTTTAGGGCTAAGAGCTTAGGGTTTAGGAGTTATAGGGTTTAGGGATTAGGGTTTAGCCCGCTTAGCATCGTGGTTTTGATCGTAACGCTCTTCATCCTGGCGTTAAGCTTCCCGGTACCCCCCAAACACGCCAACCTTTGAATTCTAATAACCAGGACCCTCCTTGCACCCTTAAAATAGCGGTATATGGTCCCTAATAGTGGTAAATAGAGCGTCGAGATGGAGTGTTAGGAAGATTATACACAACCCAGGGTTTAGGGTTTTTACACACCCGACAGGGTTTATGCCCCCAGCGTATTCGCGTGAGGCAGCTACAAGGTCATCAAAATCTAGTGATCCAATGCCTTTAGACTGTCTCGACCCACAAAGCTTCCAGCATAAAACGTATAAATCTTCATTCAGCTGCGTCTCTGCACATCAGTCCGCGACCCCACTAGACTCCGCAATTTGGCTGTGAGACCTAAGTTTATGGGTGCTCCAAGCCACCCCCCCTACCACCCGTCTGAAGTTCCCCCTAGATCAGCCGATTTTCCCAGAATACTCTTAAGTAAGGGGAACGATTAATTGGGTAGTATAGGAAGGGTAGCCGGGGAACCCATGATAAGTCCGTGAAAGTCCAGTAGCTCCATTTGCGCCAATAGCGGGCACCTCGACCCTGAGTCTAATCCCAAAGACGGTCTTGCTGAAACTTAGGCCTTTGTGCAAAAGACCCTTATAGGACACAATTCCAGGTAAGACAAGGTCTGCAGAAAATCAGACACAGTCAATAGAAGAAATCTGCACCACTCAAAGTATCCCGTATGCTGTTATTCGCAGTAATTCAAGGATCCTGGTGGTGAAAGAACTCCTTCATCGACAGGTTCATGATATCGTGCCACCCCTTCCACTGGACTTGTTGGCGCGGACTTGCGCTGCGGGCAAATGGAGAACTTAGGACATCAAAGAAAAAGAGGAAACCGGATTCTTGAGCGCCGACATGATTACGCATTTCTGGAAATGGAGGCTCCCCTATGCCACGCAGTCATTACATGTTAAAAAGACTCACCAAAAATGTCCCCCTCCCATTCTTGGAAACCACCGTAATCTTCTCCCTAAGGGTCCATGGACTCAAGTATTAGGGCTTCAGGAACCCAACAGCTCAGTCGCATCGTAGCACTTGGGCCCTAAACCACCATTGTTGTTTCAGCACTTCAGTTAGCTCAGACACTGAATTATACAAACCCTAAGCCCTAAACCGAGCTTCTGGCAGTCAGGAGGTTTGCCTCTATTTTCCTTGAGACAAGCTAAGCTATCCCAATGTGCCGCATGAAGCATCCGCGTTCTTCTCCGTGCCTCTCATGAAGGGCTTCTGCTTTGGCTTGCAAGGGTTAGGCTTTAAAAGTTAGGGCTAAGGAAGGATGAAGGAACGAATTACGGTGTAGAAGAGGTGAGGACCTTGCTTGATTGTTCAAGTTTACTTAAACCCTATGGCAGTCCTAGACGTATAATGTTGGGGTGCGCATGGCGTCGACCCAACAGCTGTTGCCAACGGTGGGGGGAAGCAACCAAGGTGACACAAGCACCAAACAACAACGCTGAAGATGTGAGCTATTGTCTTGACTGCTGAGATGGGTCTATATAGGGGATTACATAGGGGAGTACTATAGGGCTTATTCGGGGGGATACGAGGAGTTTAGACTATGACTCATGTATTCCTATAAACCCCAGTTTCCATGTTATTTTCCGTGTTCCTTTCCATTTGATTCTCCATCATAAGGCTTATTAGGGGGGATACTATTCTATAGGAGTTTAGACCCTAAACCCTAAACCCCATATTATGGGGGGGGGGTTGGGGACCCTGTAGAAGTCAACTATGTATGGCTTGAGAAGCATTGTGTATGCAGATCTTAATGCGGCTTTTAGGGCTTCTGGATACATGTTTTGAAGGTTTGTGATGGGTTCCCGGTGCATATTTGGACAGTCGTGCGGGTTTCCGCAAGGTCTTTTCAAGTCAGATCTAGTTTTACCAAAGTTGAGTCTTTGTCTTGTACAGGTAATCGATGGACACCTCAAGCTCAAGACAATAAGAAGCGTCTGTTTCAATCAGTCGTTGCTCTGAAGAAGGTTTTTGGTTACCTTGTACCGCGCGTATGGTGCTCGCGCCGCGCAAGGCAAAACAAAACAACAAACAACATCTTCTGTTGGCCTTGGACATCTTTTTCCTTGGTGGCACCTGGCTTCTAGAGATATAGAGGCTTCAGTCCTGCCCTTGCACGAGCCATAGCCCTCCATGGCGCTGCCCGCCCATGGCGCCCGCTTTTAACTATTACGAATACTCAGATGAAGAATAAGAAAATCAGTGGGAATGTACTAGTCCCTAGGGCTCCCAGTTACCTAAATAGTAGGTTACTGGGCTTTGTAACTTTAGGATGTAAAGAACCCAGAACCCATTATTCAGGTAACTGGAGCCCTAGGGAGTGGGAATAGTCACAATAGAGGACCCTAGTAGTGCAAGGCTTTCCACATCAACAGCCCCATCAGGCTCTAATCCCGAAACCGTAAACCCTTTTCAATGCCTAGCTGACCGCAGCTCGTAGCAACCGCAGAATCACATGAAGAAGTTTATGGGTTTAGGTTTACGTAAGATTTAGGCTTTTGGATTTAGGGTTTAGGTTTCAAGGATTGGGCCAGGGGGTTAGGGACAGGACCCCTAGAAATGTGAAGATCCTCTGCCACCCTTATCGCCTGCTCAGACTAGCGTATTCCTGCCAAAGCCTTACCCCTAACATGTTGAAGGAAGCCCTACTTTTCATACTACAGCATGACCACACAATACAAAGCTTTCATATTTCTCATGGTAAAGGGTACGGAAGTTTGCACGATTAACTAATGAATTCACTCACTCAACTTGAACTATAATCTAAATTCCTAGTATCCCCCTTAATAACCCCTTTTAAATACTCCCCTATATAATTCCCTACATAACCCCCTTTAAGAAGCTTTTACTATAGCTCAACTTGACCACAGGGCTTCAGGTATAGGAGTGGCCTCAATGAAGCCTCAAGCCTGTAAGCTTTAGGGTCTACCCAGGGGTTTCCCAAAATTAGGGCTACCCTTTGGGGGTCCCTATAATAAGGATTATAATTTTTTTGGGTCTATTTTGGGGTCCCCTTATTTAGGGAAACTACCACCCAAGGGCTCCTATGTAGGTCTTTCTTTTGGGTCTGGTAAGATGTTTCTGGTAAGGGGGCATAATATAGTGCCCCAAAAAGGAACTACACAGGAGGATCTGGGTAGTGTTTCTGGCTGCCGGTTTAGGATTTGGGTCATCTTGGTCCCTTTCCCTATGGATCCAAGGTAGGGTCGGGGGACTTCAAGGGGCTTAAGGATGTACCCAATGTGTCCATGTGGCCCAAGCAGCAGGTATATGGGAGTTGCTTTAGGCCCTTCTTCTTCAGTAGCGGTTAGAGAC
>CAJNIZ010034558.1:118823-132706 GCA_905231905.1 Symbiodinium pilosum
CTACCCTCCTCGCAGTTCGACGACACCGGATTGCCGCCCAAAGCTCCTCTGAGATGTGGGGTTGTCTTGGCCTGGCTGGGCAACGAACAAAATGCTGCTTAAGACCAGCATAAACATGCTCATTGATCTGCTGAAGGTGCGTATCAACATCAACGTCCCAACTTACCACGGGCATGCTCGCGAAAATGTCCATCAACCTATGCCTTCCCCAATCAGTACGCATAAGTTTTCTGTCCCATTCCAACGGTTTGTCACCACAAGCAGCCTCCGCCTTCCAAGCCACGCTAACCATCAACGGCCTATGGTCAAGTCCAACATGGTCAGCAAACCCTGGCGGAAGTCCATGCGTTACAGCAAGGTTAGCAAGGTTTCTTGGCAACGCGATGTAGTCAATCATTGAGGCTTGACCACCGGGCGCTACCCAGGTCACAACTCTTTGGCCACGTTCATCCTTGCCTTTGCATGTGTCCATGTCATGCTCTCTTAGCAACTCACTTAACTCAACAGCATTACGCCCCTTAGGGAGCCCTTGTGAAACTCCCCCCTGTTCCCACTCATGGAATCTGGCGTTGCCATCCAGAAAGAGAACTGGAACAGCATTTCTTGGCAACCTCCGCAAAACCGCATCAAGCTCCTCCCACCATTCATGAATTGCGCTATCGCTGGCCTGTGAGGTGGGAGCATGCGCAACAACACAAGCAAATTTCTGCGTTCCAGCCTCAACTACCGCAGCCAACAATCTGGGCCTGGACGCAAGCACTACCACATGATCAACATCGAAACATGCCCTGCTCCCATCTTGCATCGTGGCAACCGGCTCCCCTCTACGAATCCAAAGCTGACAACCGAAGCTTCCAGCCTCGCATGGACTGCAGTAGCATTCATAGTTTTTGGTTTTGATTCTGGGTTCATTGAAGCACCGCGACTCTTGTACGCCAACGATCTGCACTCCGGCCCTGGAAAACATGCAATCCAAGAACTGCCTGGTAACCTCATGCTTGACAGAGTTAGCGTTGTAAGTGGTCAATCTGAGATCCCACTGCGCAGCCTTCACTTTCGCCTGTTGCCTGTCACAGACTTCCTGCGGTATCCCAGGAACATGCTCTTGTCCTGTCCATCTCCGGCCCTGCCCAGGATTTCCTAGGCAAATGCTTCCGTCCTCCTGCAGCGGCGGGAGTACCCCCTGCGGAATCACTGTTAGCCACCACCACTGAAGACTTCCACGTTGTTCGGCCTTCGCAAGTTCTCCTTCAAAGTCGAAGGGACCAACGTTTCCAACCGCAGTGGCCCGTGCCACCGAGTCTGCCAACTCGTTTAATGCATCTCCACGATGTGAGTACACATGACGGTAACTCAGCCTCACGCGCCTTTCAGCTGCGATCACAACTAGATTTGTGGCAATCTGGGCCAGTCTTTGGTTTCTAGAGCTGCTCGCTAAGCCTATAGCTATGTCCGCTGCTGAGATAGCATCATAGACTATCTCCACATCAATGCAGTCCATAGCACAGGTCGCACACAACGCATGAACCATGGCGTGTAGTTCTGCAGTGTGCGCGTTGCATTCACCCATCCCGAGACATGCCTCGTGCCCAGCAGGAAACACGCGCCCTGACACAAAGCCGATCCAATACCAACAATCTGAGATGCGCCCTACGGCTACCGCAGCCCAAGCAGTCTGTTGCACATTGAAATGTGACCCATCTACGTAAATTCGCACCTGCTCAAGATCATGCCTTCTATCCCAGGGCGGGAGGCTTTTGAGAGCCAGTTTTGAAGCTGCATGCAACTCCCCAACTTCCGACAGATCAATTCTCCAATGCTCAACTCCATGTTTTCCAACAGTTTGCACTAGATCCTCCAAGGTGACTCCGGCGCGAAGGGATCTCCCTGATCCTGCACGCCTCGACAAATCCTCTGACAAGCATGCCTCAAGACTGATCCTGTGCCTTTCCACTCTCTCTGGCACATGCCCCGTTGCTTCGGGCCCGGATGTGTCCAGTGTCCTTCCCTCCCTGCAATCAAGACTGACATCGCCAACTTCGTGCGCTGTACCTCCACTGTCATCACAAATTGCGGAACTGCAGCGTGTCTGTACACCGAGCCGGGATCCAATCAACCCATTTGTTGAGGCTTCTGTACATGTCTCTTCAAAACTGCTACGCCGCTCATAGCATTCAACTGTACTTTTAAGCACAGGGCTATTCCTACAGCCCTTCATGCGACCCACCTCTCTAATTTTAGCGACAGTCTGCACTTCCGGCAGCGTGTGCGCCGAAAAACGAACATCGCCCAACCCGACGACTTGTCCACAGCAGACTCCATCTAGCCATGGCCCATCCTGCAAAGCCACAGACAGCGCACTGCATCATGCCAGAAGATTGTTCAAGGGTCTGTGGGTCAAAACTTGGGGCGTGGTCCCCCAGAAACAACCTATCAGTGTCATCACTAGCAAAAGAAACCCTTTGGTGTGGTTTCCGCCAGACTCCTTTGCGAAGACACGTTGCGCTGTGTGTTGCGTCAAGGCTGCGCCACCTGCCTACAGCTGTTGCGGCAACCACTGTATCCCCTTCAACAGAACCCGCAGTAGCCTTGGTCGACTGTCCATCACTTGGCACATCATTTACCACCCAACCATGATCCTCTTCTATAGCCTCCAGCCGTGGGTCCACCTCCCCCCTAAAGCAGACACCAGCTTCACTGAAAGCCAAACCCATGTACCATTGCAGAGCCAACCAAACTGCATGATGAGGGCTGACATAATCATGACAAGACATCACGCTATGCTGTACGCAATTCGGTGCTTCTGCCAGGCCATTTCGCCCCATGGATCCCGACCGGCTCCTCATGGGGCTTAACCAGGGGGCGCAGTTGATGCATCCTCCTCTCTGCGACGCCTCGGCGTCCGCTCTCTTGTGGACTCCTTGACGCTCTCCGCTGCCTGTTGCTGGGCCTCCTGAAGCGCCTGGAGTAATTTGTTTGTTCCTTCTTTCTGTTTGGCCATGGCTTGTTCCGCTGCACATTCCCGTACAATGGCATCCTCCACCATTGCGTCTCCATCGTCGTCCACAATGACTACATCCGCGTCTGTCTTGGCTAGGGCGGCCAACTCTGACGTTGCTTCTGCCAGAGCATGCTCCCACTGCGATTCCTTTTCCGCATATGACTCCATTACCGTCGTGTGCTCCTGTACTTGAGCCTGGACTGTTTCGGCAACCTTCTCTATGTACGCTGCCCAGGTGCCACAATACTGCGCTCTTCCACTGCGTAGCTTGCCTAGTTCTTTCCTTGCCGTAGCCTGGGCCTTGACAGCTCTGTGCAGTGTGCGCTCGGTAGCCGCTGTCTCTTCCTTCTGATGGGACTCCAGCATCTCCTGAAGCTCGGGGCTCAGAGATTCCCTCGTAGCCGCCATCGCCTTCAAGATCTTGTCCAGTGCCTGCCGCTCGGAGCTGTTCGCCACTGCGGCATTCTGTTGTCCTGGCTTTGGGCCAGTTACACCCGCTGCTTTCGGTGGCTCTGGCAGGCTGCTCGCATCCGGCGCATTCGGCTTGGCCTTGCCAGCGCCCTTGCCAGCGCCCTTGGCAGACACCGATTCCCCTGGCGGCTTCCTGCTGCGAGGTGACCTTTTCCTGGGGGATTTCGGCATCGTCTGATCCCACCAGTTTCCATCTCTCTCCCAGGAATGTTGTCCCCACTTGGCACCCTGCGCACGCCAAGGAGGCACCCCCCCCGTCTGAGAGGAGTACGCATTCCGATGCTCCTCTGTCCAATGGCTGCCACACTGCCCACAGTAACTGCTGGTTCTTTTGACAAATTGCTTGCAAGATGAGCAGAGCCAACTTGCCATGCCGTGACAGGCGATGCCCGCCCACAGCCTCAAGATCTGTTCTGGTAGCACTGACTTGGAGTGATGCTGGCTGAGTATCCGGGTAGCCGTACTCACTGGATGTGCCCAAGGCTCCACGCTGCCTTGAAGAGCGGCCCTCAATGTGGCTCGTGCCCTGGTTCTCTGTTTTCTGACTCTCCGATGCCACGCCCCTTCCCTGTCTCTGCGGCTGACCCCTCTCCAGAGTTTGCGGCAAAAATAGGATTTGGCCGTGATTGTGACCTTCACTGCACTCAGTCCTTTGGCACCCTTCTGCAAGGAGGGCAAAGACCACAACTGTAACCAGCGCAAGGCCCCAACGCATGCACTGAGCTCGCACCGTCAGCTTATTGAAAAGCAGTGAAAGGATGAAGCTCGGCAGCTAGTGGTCGTCAACGAACGACACACAGGGTTCAATGGGTTTACGCAACAGACCTGCTACCCTACAGGGCACCAGAAAACTACGTCGCTTGGCCCATAAACGCCTGCTTTAGGCCCTTAGTATATGCGATGTATCTACATGGACCCTTTGGCTTGGGGATTTGGGATCGAAGGGGTTTCCGCCTCTACTCGTCCGAAGCGGTGACTCCCAAGAGGCTCAGCCTGTGGAGTGGATTTAGGGTTATGGCTGGCATCTTTTTTGGTTTGAGGCTGTGAAACCTGAAATGTAAACCCTGGACTCTATGCCGGTTTAGGGGTTTAGGGTTTCGGTTTTAGGGATTAGGGTTTATAGGGTTTGGGGTCCAAAAGTCTTCGGTTGTGGGTTCAGAGATTCAGTTTGCTTCTTTTGGTGGCGGATTCCAAGATCAAACGTAAACCCTAAACCCTAGACCCAAAACCTGCTGCCATACCCCCAGGCTCGATACCTCACTGTCTATACACGTAAGTTCAACCATTCAATGTCTGAAAAAGGGGACGAAGGTGGAAAAGCAAATGGAACATGCAATGGAAAGTTGGAATTTCTTTCTTGGCCAACCGGCGCTGGACGTAAGCTTTTCGGGGGAACTTGGCCTCAGGCACTGTTCCCAAAATGGGAGAAATCCATGTTGGGATCCACCCTAAACCTTAAACCCCTAAACCCTAAACCCCTAGAAACCCCACTATAAGGATCCGCGCCCTACTGAATTTAGGGGACCCCTAGGTCCGTATACCCCAAACACCAAACCCCAAGGCATGCCCTGATCCCGATAATCTGGTGTGCTGTTAAGAAGCTTAAGCTAAGTTACCATAAGGGTGTGTATATATAGATGGTATATATATAAAACACTTAATATGGGCATTTCGGATTTAGGTTTGAGAGTTTAAGTTACTGGAATAAGGAAACAAGGTTACTTGCTATATACACAGATTATAGTAACTTTAACTAGGTTCCTTGGATAGACAAAGGGAAGGGGCCCTATCTTCCAAAAGCCTCCTTGTAGCACTGGGTTTAGTAGGGTAGAAGGTGGGACTATCTTCACAAAACTCCCGCACATACGAGAACAACTTTCTCCATCTCTCTTGCACATACATACAACCAGCAATGCTACTACGTGTTTTTGCAGTTTGTTCATGCATGCCGTCGCTGACAGGATCTTCCGTATTTTCATGCACACAACAACTGGGTGTAGTTTTGAACAGCCTCCTACCCAAGGCAGTGCACAAGTACTAGAGGGGCCAGTATATGGATTCTTGGGTATGTTATGGTTGCAAGGATTGTGAGAGCATAATGTTGCTAACCATCTGGGCCCCTGCATTGGGCATATAGCGTAGGATCGTTGGTTTGCGCTTTAGGGATTGCACCATGAAGCAGAAAACTGTGGTGTCATTCTGACCACCCTTGAGAGTGTGTAGGCATGCAACACAAGCCTCATTTCTATCAATCAACCCCCACTGCCTACACCCTAAACCTAAACCGCCGGAAACCTAGACCACAAAACCTGAACCCAAACCCCGAAGGGTCCAAGTACCCAATAACCATATACCATATACTTCCCCAAAAGCTGTACTACAATAACTAATACCAAATCCCTAGTACTCAACTGTTGGGTACATGGACCCTTCGACGACTCAAACACCAAAGCCCGGAAGCCTCACGTATATTTTTTTCCGGAAAACTAGCGTTATGCACAACAGTCATGATGAGACACTGTAGTATATGTTCACGCATTATTTTCGTGCTTGTCCTTTATACTAGCAAGAACCCCTGAACCCTGCAAACCCTAACCCTAGACCCTAAATGAGCTATAGTCTAAACTCCTTAAAGGGGGGGTTAGATAGAGGATTATATAGGGGGGGAATATTATACAGGTTACTGAGGAGTTTGGACAATCGTTCAACTGCTGTAACTCCAGCGTCCATGCCATTCTCCGTTTTGCGGTTACATGCGTTTACCCGCTTCATTCCTAAGCCCTCCAGGCCCGGCTTGGAGTGCTGGATTAAAAGCCGAAACCCAAACCCAGAATCACCCTGAACCCCAAACCCTCAACCACCCTTTGGCAACCCTAAACCCTAAACCCTAAACCCTTGGCCACCCTCAAGCCTAAGCCTGCACTACACTAAACCTTAAACCTTACACCAACCTAAATGCACCAGGGTTTTAGGGTTTGGACCCTCGACCCTAAACCTAGAAAAGAAGCCCTAAGCCCTGAGTCCTAAGCCTTAAACCCTAAGCCCTAAACCAGCCTAAGCCCTTAATCCACCTTCAAAACGCACCCAGGTCAAAGCGGCCTCTCTACGACCTCCGGCAACTCACAGGCACCCAGGTCGCACAACCTAGCTCTTAACACTTAGGTTAAGCGTTTAAGGATTAGGGTTTAGGGCATAGGGGGTCAGGGACGAAGGTAGAGACGAGCTAGGGCTTTGGGCTCGGAACGTCAGACTGTGCTTTGAAGGCTCTGCAAACCCCCAACTCTTGCATGGACCGTTTAGGGTTTCAGGGTTTTAGGGTTTTAGGGTTTAGGGTAACAACAACCCCCCAAGCCCTTGAAAAGAGCAAAAGAAGCCCAACATTTGCATACTGTCAACTTCAGAATCCAATGGCTCAGCGGGTAGGATGCAAAACTGGCCTCTATATGTGCCAGTATTCGGCTCCTAGATTCCTTGTATAACTGTAACTATGGCATACAATATCTTAAACAGACCTTGATATGATATTCGTGTTAGCCGGGCTTCTACACGAATCCCTTCCGCCTACTTCAAGGTTCATGGGTAGCTATAAATACGCCCAAAACCCCTGAAGCCTAAACACCTTAAATCCTAAACCTTAAGCACCTGAACCCCTAAATTCCTCAACCCTAAACCTCTAAGCCTTTCCGGTTTCCCTAAGTTCAAGGGAGATCATGTGATCTTGGGCATGTTTTGAGGGCTTACGGTTTAAGGTTACCCTAGGCCCGAATATGTCAGGATCCCTATATACCCCATGTGTACCCTTGAGGGTCCTAAACCTTAAATGTTGGGCTATTTATGCCTGAGGGTTCAGGCTACACACATTCCGCCACGTATATAGGATCCCAACAGGGGCAAAACAAAGATTCCATACATAGGGAGTACTTTGGATGTAGAAGGTTTAGGATATGGGCCCCCAAAGCACATAGAAGCCCAAAAGGGGTCCTTCAAACACTACTGTCAGTGTTAGACGGTCTTATATGAGCTGGGTTAATGTATGTCTTTGTTGCTTGTTCTAAGGTTGAAGTACAAGATGTTGTTTGCAAGATATCTGTGTCAGTGAAAGTCCTTAGAGGGCTTAGAATTTAAGCTTGAGGATTAGAGGCTTGGTTGATTGGCAATAGGACCCCTCACCATGAACCTAAATACCACAACCAAGCTCCAGATGCCCCCTAGCTCACAAACTCTACAGTAGAGACGGAAACTCAAATTGGATTATTGGCCTGCCTGGGACTCAACCCATCCTCTATGCTCCAGCTTAAGAAAACATGGGCGGAAGGCTCTCAAAAAGGACTGCCCGGGGGACCTATTGGAGTATGTGCATGTGGGAATAGCAGGAGGGTGGGCTCTATCAAGTGAGGAATAAGGTAGTATTCAAACATGGTCCAGCCATTACTTTACACTCTGAGGGCAAACTGTCAAACTTAAACCTTCCTTTGCATGTTTCAACTTGCATGAAGCCTGCTAGGCAGACTTTTACTTGAATTAAAGCAGTTAAAAAGGAAAGGTAAGCCCCAAACCCCGAAATCTCAGCTAAACCCAAAGTTGCTGAGCGCGCTGCTTGCCCAGGAATCTGGCGAATCGGTCGCCGTCCGACCAAATCTGCAACGAAGTTGCGCCCGGGAATGGGATGCAGGGTTTACGTTCTAGGGCTTCCCTCGACACCCCAATCACGACGCAAAGTCCAGGTTTGAAAAACCCAAGAGTTGCCCTAAAAAAGTGCTAAACCCTGGACCGTGTTAATTCGACTTTGAGGTTCACGGAGACTTGGTAGATAGCTTCATCAAATAATGCAGGTAACCGATACTGGTTGAAAATATACTTGCTAAATGCCCCGGACCCTCCAAGTAGGGTTTCGGAGTTTACATAGAGGCTTATTCTAGAATGGCTTGGTACCCAACTTTCATTCATGTGCTAATCTAGAAGCTGCATCCTAACCGGAATGCCAAATACCAAACACGCTTAGAGTATAAGCCTGTAGGTAGAGATCCGAAGTTGAACCTAAATCCTGAACCTTGCACCCAAGGTTCAGTGATATAACTAAATACCCAACCCTGAACCGGAAAACCTGACCCGAAACTCCCTCAAGCTCTGTCAGGCACAGCTTCCACTAACCGTGAACTCTAAACCTTCACCCTACGTCAGAGATCAAGCTTCAGGTTGTTGGCTAGATCTTACTACAAGGTCCTTAAGAAGGGTGGGTTTAGAGTTTAGGGTTTAACAGTTCAAGATTCAGGATTTGGTTTTAGCTGTTAGCGTTGTGAAGCTACAGTCCAAAGGGTTCATGCAGGCATATAGTACATACTTAGAGCTCGAAGGAGTTTCCATATAACTGCTTTAGGGTTCAGGCATATACTATATACCTACGTGAACCCTTTGGGCAAGGTCCTCAAGAAGGGTGAGTTAGGGCTTAGGGTCTAGGTTATGTTGTATGTCTTCGGTCTTAGGCAAGTTAAAATGACATCCACATTAGCCATAGGGTTTAGGATTGTGCCGCTAGGCTGTTATGATTAGGCAATGACCTGAACTGTGTTACATCCAAAATGTGGTGAACTGCTGGTGCCTAGGCCTAAACCCTACACTAGAAAATCCGACGCTTCAGCCCCAAACTCCTAAACCGGTGCATCTGTTGAGCATGTGTTGTTACAACTGCACGTTCATATTCCTTGCTGTGCTTTGAGCATGTATACATATGTACATGTTGTAGCCAGCATTACGCCTAAATCCTGCGTCTACAACCCCTTTTCCCTCAACTCTTAGAACCCTACACCTAAAACCCTCAACCCTGAACCCTGAAACCCTACACCCAAACCCTAAACCCTAAAAAACCTAAGCCCTAAAACCCTAAACCCCAAAATCCTGAGCCCTAAACCCTGAACCCTGAAACCATAAAACCTAAACGCTAAACGCTAAAACCCTAAACACCTAAAAACCTAAACCCTAAACCCTGAACCCTGAAACCATAAAACCTAAACCCTAAACCCTAAACGCTAAAACCCTAAACACCTAAAAACCTAAACCCTAAACCCTGAACCCTAAACCCACACGCTCTGTAGCCTGGGTCTTGTAAAGGGGCACACCCTCTTTGTCTTGCAGAAGCCGCAGGACAAGGCCCAGCCTCGGCTATTTACTTGGGGTTGTTAGGGTTTAGGGTTTAGGGTTTAGGTTTGTTAGGGTTTAGGGTTTAGGGTTGAAGGTTCAGTGTTTAGGACCAGGGTTGAGGATTTAGGGCGTAGGATTTTGCATTCCGGATTTAGGGTTTAGGATCTAGGTCTGTTTAGGGTTCAGGGTTTGGGGTTTATCTAGGGTTGGGGCTTTATTTAGAGTTTATGATTTAGGGGTCAGTAGGGAATGAGGAATGAGACATAAGTACTACGGGGGCTACCACGCGGCCTTGTACAGGGATTCCTACAGCACAAGGATGCTTGCCTTCACTCACCATGAGCTGCCAGAAAGTCTGGGGTTCGAAGGTTGCGGCGTCTAGGGTTCAAGTTCTGGGTTTCCAGGAGTATTTAGCGTTCCCGCTTAGCCCGCACATTTCCTATTGATGGAAGAACCCCAGGGGTCCAAGTTCCCAGTAGTCATATACTTCCCCAAAACCTGTACTACTATGACAAGTACCACATCTCAAGTACTCAATTACTGGGTACAGGGACCCTTAGGGAAATGAGGACGCCCCGTACCACCTCGTTTACCCACAACCCTGTGAAAGGGTTTAGGGTCTGGGAGGTCAGGGACCGTTCCTTCCAGGGGCTAAGGTTTAGGCGCCAGGGTGTAGGGTCCAGGGTTTAAGGGTGTAGGGATTTAGGATCTAGGTTTCAGGGCTCCCACTCTCCAGCTCACAAAGCAACACGGGCAGAGCCGCCAAAACATGGATCAATGTCAATGCGGGCCCACCACTTGTGTACCTGGCGCCCTTAACGACCCACTGGACGTGTAATATTAGTGTACCATTTCAAGGGCGATATAGGGGTATAAATATATAGGAACATGGGTTTAGGATTTGGGGTTGCCACAAGCTAGGGGTACCTTTCTGGAATTCCCCACAATAAGGACTATAGTATGTATGGGGCGGAAACTACCACATACATTCTACAAGAGGATCTGTGGTCATCCCTGAAATTCGTAGTGAGCTGAATGGAGGAAATCCCTGCGCCACCCCAAATAGTTTACACCCTAAGATTACAGTATATTAATATTGGGAATCCCCATTCCAAGATTCCATCCATCCACCGTTGGAGCCCTTCTGGCTTATTATGTAGTCGGGGGGGATGTTGGTATCGCCAACCTCGCAAGGCTACCACCCTATCACCTTCATATGAACATGGCAGGGTCCCACTTTGGGGGGTCAGGGTTACCAAACCCCGTGAAGATGGCAGGGTCCTAATTCGGGGGGTCAGGGTTACCAGCATCCTCTTTCTAATCTGGGGCACCGACACATCGAATGCCCTAGAGGTCTCGAGGGATTGCACGCAACGCTCTGAGAACTGCCACCTTAGAACGGCGTTTCGTGGTGTAGGGTTGAGGGTCAGGGTTTGGAGTGATGGTAGCGGCTTAGGGTCTGGGGTGTACTGAGCTGCGGTTGAGGAACTTGAGCTGACTTACCGTAAGATGTATAAATTTCTTCGTAATGGAAGTCAACCTCCTGATCAGCAACCCAGATTTGGATTAGGGCTCAGGATTAACACTAAGTCCCTAAACCCCTAAACCCCCTAATTCCAGTTTTGGATCAGGGACTCAGGATTTGACATGGGGCCAGGAGACTCGAAGAATGCCCTGCTTACACACCAGTCTCGGCCATCGATGGCAAATCACTACCGGCAACATGACCCGGTTTGGGGTGTAGGTCTTAGGGTCAATCTCAAGTATGAGTTGTGATAAACATGGTTTTGCACTTTCTAGGTCGCGCCCGCTTCCCGTAGAATGCGCCACTGATTTGGCCAAGTGCTCAACCTATTGTCCTTGAGTACGCAGGGCCTAGAAAGCCTCAGTTCAATGCCAAACCGCCGGCCGCCGGCCGAAGTCTTGCCGGGCAAAGACTATAAACCCTGAACCCTAAACTGAACAAACAAACAAGGCCCCACAAGGCATTTTTCTTAGCGCCTTAGGGAAGAACACTATGCCTTTCTAACCTGCCCACATGTGATTCTACGCTAGTTTGGGAGAATATGAACCCTCAATGACTCACCGAATCCTTAGGGAGCCTGGCAAAAGTCTTCAGCTGTGAATGAGGATGATAGCCTCACTGCCACTGCAGAATCTTGGATGTTCTAGGTAACCCTTAAGCCTCAAACCCCCAAAGCCCGCAATCTCTGAACTTTAGTATAAATACAAAAAACGAGAAATAAAGAAAAAGTAAGGCGAGGCTCGTATAATTTCATACTTAATGACAAACCCTTGAGGGGATCCAGGATCTAGCCCGAGGATAGGCCCCAATGATCTACCCTTCCTCAAATCTAAAAGGGGGCTTCGTGAAATTCCAGATTAGTTCGGCGGAGGGCAAGAAGAAGATAATTTTGCCAATCAAAGCCCCCCAAGCGACAAGACCTTGTTATAGCCACTTGCTAGCTACAGGATCCCAGTTCTGCGGGTTGGAGTTATCAGGTGGGTGCTTAGAGGGTCAGGGGGGCTTAGCTATCAGCCATGTAGAACCCTAGTTATCCCCAATATTAACCTACTTACGACTTACGAGGTCCCCTTGACCCTCCAAGTATCACCCTTGTATGGACCATATGTGCACCTTATATGGGGTACCCCACCTCGTAACTACCAATGCTGTTCCTAAACCCCAAACCCTAAACCCCAAAACCCTAAACCATAAACCCTGACTAAACCCCAAATCCTAGACCCTATCTAAACCCCAAAGCCCAAACCCCACACCCTAAACCTCAAACCTAAACCCTAACCCTGAACCCTAAATCAGTCAGGCGGCCAGCCCTTCCAATCCCAGCCCACGCGGGACCAGCCCCAACCCTCAATGGCAGGCTTGGGGAAGACCTCAGGTATGAAGTTTAGGGTTAAGGGTTTAGGGGTAAGGGTTTAGGGTGCAAGGGTTTATGGTTTGAGGGTTTAGGGTTAAGAATTTATGGTGGTTCGGGGTTTTGAAATAAAAGGAGGTTGGGATGTTTTGTACTCTCAACTCTGATCCTACATGTCATGCTGCAGGGGTGTTTGGCAGATTAAAAAAATCCTTATATAGCACCTGTCTACTCCCGGCTCCAAAATTATTGTACATTTCCTCTTCCATTCGATTCTGCGTTCTGAGGGTTTAGATTAAAACTGCCGGTAAGCCTCAAGCTTCTCCTGGCTTGTGTGGGTGTAGCGTTTAGGGTTGCTTGGAAGGTCAGGGGAACTTACCAAGTAGACCAATAAGTTCTATGGGCCATGATTCTCAGCCTACTTCTAAGTTCCCCTACCTCCACGTAGAGTCGCAGGTAATTAGATTACAGGAACGACCTGAGCAACTACGCGCTGAGAGTTAGTCAGGGTTCCGGGGGCTTAAGGCAATGAGTGTGTAGGTTGAGCAGCTTTTAACATTGTTCGGGCAGTAGAGACCCTTCAACCTCCAATAGAAGTGCTCAACCTTGCAATGTTCAACCAGAGTAGAACCGCTATATAACCCCTATAACGCCCTTAAACCCTAAGCCCTAAACCCTATGTATCCCTATCTACAACCTATATAGAGCAATTCACAACTAAAAGTCATGGTCGATTGTCTTACTCGTGCTTAAGAGATGATGGAAAAGTGGATCCGGACAAAAATCCTCGTATAAGCCACGATCAAAGTCTCTACATTCATTCGTCCACTCCGAGTTCATTAGCACCAGTAAGGTTTTGGTTTTGGTGGAAAAACAATTGTTTTTAGTTCCTTACATTCAGAAGTCCACTCCGCGGGTGCCTGTGGAATTGTCCATGTAGGACGCAAGGACAAGTCCCCAATGCGAATTACATAAGATGTTGTCAAGGAATACCCATATCCGGTTTAGGGGTTATGGTTTAAGGTTTATGACTTGGGCCAATCCTTCCTGTCTGCGGGCAGGCACGGGTGCAAGCCGCGAGAAGATGCAGATTGTGACAGGCATGCGGGGCTAGTCTCTCAGATTTGGGATTGCTGCAAAACCTCAGCCCTCAGCCCTAAATGCTAGAATTTTCAGTTAGCGTTCAGCACAAATAGATGGATCAAGGACCCGTGAGGGCCCTCCCGAATACTCACAACAACAACCTTCAACACCACAAGAACTGGCGTACAGGTCATTATGATTGGTAGTAAGAGGAGGTCCTAGAAACCTTCCCCCTGAAAGGCGTTGATAGACAATGTCTTGAAAGATACTCGTGTGTATGTACATATATATGAGCGACAACTTTTATTTATGGT
>CAJNIZ010034558.1:132806-143274 GCA_905231905.1 Symbiodinium pilosum
AGATAAATGCGGCGGCTCATATGTACATAAAAATGCACGTCTAAATATGTGTGCATGTATTTGTACGCATATTCAATCATAGGGGCTCAGCATCCCTGAAGCCCTCCGGACAACTACTTCGGCCCTTGCTAGTCCCATGTTGTCAGGGGGCGTGGTAAATAGGTTAACAACTCCTATAAGCCATGCAGACCCCAATTCTCCATTATTAGCCTACTCACTTAATACCCCTGACCCTCCAAGAAGGCTTCTCGTGTATGTCCCTTGTTCGGATTGGTCTCCACTTGTTGATGGCGTTGCACCAGCCAGGGCCCTTAAAGCACCATGATTCCACTAACTTTATGGCTTTGAGTTGGTGCAGCAGTTCTTCCGTCAGTCCCAAGAGAGCGAGGGTAGAGTTCAGAGGCTAGAAGCTACGGCTTATTGCAAAGGGTACGGCCAACATCTAGTAGAACTGGGCAACCTTGCATCCCCTTCATTGGCCTGCAGCAGCCCAACCGTTTCCTGAACCCAAGGTCATTCAGAGTACACGTGTAACCCCGATTGTCCCACAACTTAGCAATCACCGCATAATCAGTGGGTATAGTCCATACAACTGTCCGTATAAACTACTACATAACCCAAATGGCCATTTAATCTTCCCCCCTTTTGTCAATTTGATTTTCCATTCTAAGCTATGAAACTGCAAGCCTTGGGGGCTGCTGGCATGCTCTGGCCTCCTCAGGCCCCCGCATGTGCTAGAAACTTGGCGTAGACTTGCCAAGCATCCTCGTTGATAGCTAAGATGCCATCGAGGTTCTGCCTGGCTTAGCATATACTTATAGGGTTATATAGGGGTTCTATAGGGGTTTGGGATAATGGCAAATAAAATGGAAACTACCATGATGTTGGTGTTTAGGGGGGATTTAGGGTTTAGGGTCTAGGGCTTACTTGGAGGGTCAGGAGGGCTTAGTAAGTAGGTTAATAACCCCTATAACCCATATAGCAACCCTAGTTATCCCCATTATTAACCTACTTACTAAGTCCCCATGACCCTCCAAGATTTATTTTGGTCATCATTGTTACCCGTGTGTTGTTGTTACATGCTGTTACCATGGTTCTATCATTCTTAGTACTGGCATCTTTGTTGTTAGTATTGCAGTAATATTGAGTAATATTGTCCTTAAAGTATTGTTATCGTTCTTGTTCATATAGTTGCTCGTATTCTCATTGCTACTACTATTGGCTTCAGATGATAGTTTACATAATGTTTCGAAAGAAGATGCAAGGAGAGAAAGGTATACACAAATGTTCCAAAGCAGTATATAGAGATACACTTCCATTGAGCGCCAATTTTGGTGCTTGAACCACGTAAGACTGTGTGCTTCTTGTGAAATACCATAGCGCTAAAACCTAAATCAATCCGACTCGACATCTGGGGACTTCGGTATCTCCATTTACAATACCATTCACATACAAATCCTTTGCGTTGTGTAGCCTGCGTGGGAAATTCCTTTGGGACCATACTACGAAACTAGAAAACTCTGGGAACGAAAATAGAAAGTTCTAGGAACGCTTGAAGCAAATCAGGGAAATATTGAAGTATGTTCAATTGCGTCTTCGGGGCGACCGCAATTGATATTTCAGCCAGGATGTCGACTTAAGTTTCATGTAAAACTTCTCACAGCTGGGCTCCCATGAGTAATGGCATGAGCAATCGAGCAAGCCTTTGCATGAACCCTGGAACAAGCCCTTTGTGAGCCTACGACCCAGCCCCAAAAGTCGCAAGCTCTAAATCCTGCGCCCTCTGCACTTAGCAATAGACGCCAGGCCCTGTGTCTGCCCACATGATCTGAAAACACATTTATACAACTGGCATCTTTGTTTGAAAAAAATCGAACAAAATGAGCATGCCCAGAAATCATGAACAGTCGGGGGTTAAGGTTGCAGGATGGAACTGCAAGTTTGGTCTATGGCGCAACTTGCTTCTTTGGGTTAAGAGATGCTAGATGCAGCTTGAACTATCAGCACTGCCCTGTCACGCTTGCAGCATCGCTGTTGCATCCAGCAACCCTAAATCCTAAACCTTGTGCCCGTATCCGACACCATGAAGTTTTTGAGTCCAAATCTGCTTCCAAAACGAAGTCTGAACCAAAACATAGCATCTACGCTGAAACATGCTAGCAGGACCCAAAAGCAACGAAGACATCTTCGATACTCCTCATCTTGATCTTGTGGCACTTGACCTCAGAATTCAGGGCATTTCTAGGAAAACGCAGCACTGCGGGTTTGGGGGCTTGGCCACTTTGGAGCGGCCCCTGGGGTCATACGGTTCGACTGCGTTTAGATGTTGAGGCCTCCTGGTTTACGGGTTGAAGCCTGAGGTTTGGGTTTAGGGTTTAGGGTCAGTGTAGGTCCCAGAGAGGGTACATTAAACAGGTTGAGGGCGCCTTGTTATTCTTTGAGCTGCACTCCAGACCAAAACCTGCCTATCAGTCCTCATTTCCTTCTTTTACCCTCAACCCTAAACCCTGAAGCCGGTGCTTGTTGGGCAGTTTGGAATATGGCCACGGGCGATTACTGCGTCGGCCTGGGCGGGTGGGGCATGAACTGCGGAGTCGTCCTCAATGCCATCTATGATGGTACATTATAGGTCAGTATAGTAAATCATAATACATTGTAATAGTAGATTATTCTAGTACAGTGTTTGCTATAGTTTTGAGATTCTAGAGGAAAAGTGAACCTGTTTTTGCTGCTAAGCAACGCCCCAAAATGCAAAACCTTGACCCTTACGCCTTATGCCAGATTTCAGGGCACTGTTGGGTTCCTCCTGGAGGCAACTCACAGACAGAAGCTGAGCTTTTCTCATCATTGCGAGTCCACACTGTCGAAATTGGATATGTCAACGCGCCTTGTCGAGAGATCTCTGAAAACCACGTATGCGTAAGGATTATCGCCTGTATTGCCATACATCTTCACCACCTTCAAGTCAAGATCGAAAAGCCCCACGTTAAATTTCCGAGGAGAGTTATTGGAGAATCGATTCTCTTGCAGCAGGACTTGGTAAACGTTGCGGCCCTGAGCGTCAAATCCTGTCAAAGCATTTGCTTCAAAGCAAGTGCGGCGAATGTTTGCACGCCCCCCATACATTTTCATGCCACTCCGTGCATTAGCGAGCACTCGACACTCCTCCATGTTTACGTTCGCGCTTCCATCTTCATCTTCAATAACAATTCCATCACCCCTGTTAGCACATGCGCGCACCCGTCGAAGTACCATCATGCCGCTACAAAGCATGATGGCACCACAATGTGGCGAGTTGCCGCAATCTTTGATGGTGCTATCTTCAACAACGACTTTCGCCGCTCGCCTATGCGCGAGCACACCTTGCGTCTGGCACCCAGAAACCGTACTGTGAAGCAAACGGGCAGAACCCCCTTCCCGAACTTCGAGACCTTGGTTTCTCGCACCTTCAGTGCTACATTCCACCACTTCCGCGAATCCTCCTGCTGTCACCTGAGCTTGCAGTTGCTTTTAATTCTTGCACTTTCAGACAAGTTCTATGAGATGCGGAGCTACAACTCTGCTTCGTGCTGCTTAGATGCCAGAATTCCACTGTGAGATTCTCGAATGTCACATTTTCTCAATAGTAGCCGGGCCCCGGGGGCCATTCGCAGTGCAGCTTGCTCCTTCTGACTTGAAGCTGCAATTGTAAGCCTCTGCAGGACACTGCTCGAGGAGAGTTGACTTCTTGCTAGGTGGCTGACTTTGATGGCCTTTCGATGACATGCCACCCTAAACCCTACACCCTAAACCGCCTGTCTGTTCGGCTTACAATTTGACAGCATGTCGGCCGCTGTCGTTATTGCTGCTTGTGTGATTGAAGACCTCAAGGTACATCACGGTTTTGAAGATAAGGTTGGATCAGCCCCATATCTGCCATATCTTTGTTCATACTGAAACCGGTTTTGCTCTATGAGTAAGCCACATGTTGGGCATTGCTGCTGTTTCTTCCTGACGCTTTTAGATACCTCGCAACATCCAGACGAATGTTGAACTTTGACGAAAGGCTCAGAAGGAGGGGTATACAGAACAAGTGTGCAAAGGTGTAAGTCTACAAAAAATTGCCTGCCAGCGTTCAAGCTAAGACGGCTTTCAAGTCTAGCTCACTAGCACAACTAATCTGCGCATACAGCAAGCCCTGACAATACCGGCAGCAAGAAACGGACCTCAACGATGAAAACGTCAAAAACAAAAAACATGTAAAAACAACGGGGCGGTGACTTTCATGAATTGACGTGCCTCTACTCGGGCGCCGCTCGTGACCCCAAGGCAGTGCACAGACGAGCATCTGTCCGGCGAAGCATGGTCAAGTCGCAAACCATCCAAGATCAACAGCGATCCGCTGCCATCTGCCCCAGCGAGACGTCCATTATAGCCACCATTGCCCATGCTCTCCTGCACGGTATCAAAAGTGGAACGTCCACAATGTGAAGATGGACGACATTACTATGGCCGATAGTCATGGACAGATGGATGTTGCGAAAGACTAGAGCTCTACGATTTGTAGCTTGTCTCATGGATTTCCTACTGACCCTGTGTTCTCCCTTCCCTTAGGCTCCCCCCCTAACTACTACTGTAATTAGTCTCAGTGAGGTCTCACAGACCTCTATGCAGGGAAAAGCCCGACAGTCCTCCAGGCTCTACGGCTCAAGCAATCAAATTTCAGTCACGAAGTTATTAATAATATCCCTATAAGCCCTAAACCTTAACACCAGAACTCTAAACCTTCAATGCCCATATGACAGTAACCCCCCCTCCCTTTAATCTAGGTAAGGCATCAGGAACGTTGATGCTTAATTCTTTTGGATGCGCATACCATTAATCTGCTGGACCCACAGAAGACCAGATCTCAGTGCACTGGGACCTATTTGGGATGCCAACACCAGAAGTTAATAGGTGTGCCAATCCACACCTAACCCTAAACCCTAAAACTCGAGCCAACCTATCTTTATAGATTAAAATGCTGGACCTGCGGGTTGGGTTGCCTAATTCCTAAACGCTAAACCCTGTACGTTTGGGATTGTTTGGCTTCCCAGGCCCAGAAATTGCCGAGGAGCAAGGTTCATAACCCATAGATACCTACAGGAAAATAAAGCGCAAACTTGTATCCAAATTATTGATCCCGTAAGGGGCTACGACGGTAGGTGGAATGAGGCACCTAAATGAGTAGAATGCATGTCAGGGTATAGTGGCCATTCCCATGCAAAGGAGGATTAACCCTAAGCCCTACATGAAATGGACGCTGGGATTAGATGGGGATGAGTATTAGGTTCGGTCTGCTGGCGCCTGGTTACTGGGTGAACAGGGTTTAGGTTTTAGGGTTTAGGGTTCGGGAGGGTGAGGGTCTTAATGTGATGATATTGTTCTGGGTTGCCTCGAGATTAGGGTTCGCTTCGCGGTGCTGAAGGGACAGGGAGGAAACTTGGGTAAAAGCAGGAGGGAACTTCAACCCTAAACCCTAAACCATAGACCCTAAACCCTAAACCTGTAAGGCTTTTAATTAGTAGGGAGCTGACAACCTTGGCTTCTCAACTTGACACAAGGCTTGCTACTGCCTTCACCTTGTGTACACGGTAATATGGGTTTAGGGTTTAGGGATTAGAGTTCAGGGTTTAAGGATTAAGGTTCAAGATTTAAGGCTTAGTGCATGCTCCAAAAAGCTTCAAATCCATGACAAAAACTGCTCTCAGCTTCTTTGAAAAACTTGCCACTGCAGAAGGGTCTCCCCCAAAAAACTGTCTAGACCCATCCAGCAAATGGTTGAGGGCTTAGGGGAGTATAGTCCAATTTGAGTAGATAGAATATTTTGTTTTGGGTAGGTTATAATAAGATCCCCATATACCCATATTCCATCTACTTCAAGGGGACTATAACCCAAGCAAAGTAAAGAAAGTGTGTCCCACGTTAATCTGTGCCCGGCTGCCTGTGCCTGAAGCGAGGTTGTGATATGGACAGCGTTGCCTTCGCCATGGATGTCCAACTGCAGGCCGCCGCGCACAATGAGAGGCTGGCCAACGCAATGCTCACCATCCATGACTATAATGGAGGCATGCTGCAGATGCTGGCATTTCTGCCGAATGGCCAGCATGGCCTCATCTAGAGATGCAACCGTGTCACAATTGCCGATGTTCCGATGAGGATCTACTACCACTACGGCATTCTTGTGCCGCACACGACTCCAGCAAGCCAGCTGCTCCAAGACCAAGGTTGGTGATGCACTGTTTTGCCACAATGGTTTCGGTGTAGGACAGCCGCTCCGAAGCTCCAGCCTCAAGTACTTCTTGATTGGACCCAATGGTGCTTCAAAATCCCAGTCGATTTTGCCACTCAATGGGTACCCTTGCGTCCTTGGACCAAGGCAGGATAGCCCCAAGTGAATGTAACTCACAGCTGTTTCATCCTTTTCGATGATGCCAAACATCCAGAATGGTACCGGGCCATGCATAGTAGGCTGCTGCGTGATGCACACGCCGCGAATCCAGCGTTCCATGTTCAACATGCTGATAAAACCGCCAGGAAAATAAATCCTGGAGAGACAGAATATCCGAAGCATGGCTCTGGCATGTCTTGATATAGACTCCCGCTTTGCCTGACCTACTTCCACAAGGTTCTTTTCGGATGATTCTGGGGTGAACCATGTACAAAGGCTGCAGAAGGCTTCATTCCTGCATTTGGAACAATATTGCTGCAGCATCTCAGGACAATCCGCGAGCTGCTGCAGAGTGGCACAGAACAGCTGCATTGGGCCCTGTGCCAACTCACCAAGGTTCCTATCTTGATCTTGGACCCGCAGAATCAAGAGGTTTAGCACAAACGCAGGTAGTTTTGTAGGCCGAGCAGGCACCAAGGTCCGTTTCAGTACAATTTTCATCACGCGCGCTGCGTGCTGCGCCGTGACATTTCCTTCGAACCGCTCTGCCAAGGATTGGTATTCTCCTTCAGCTCGCTCCAAACTCTGTGCGAAGACCAGGTCGACATCAATCCCTTGGATAGAACAACCAATCGCTACTCTCTTCAAGCTGACGTGCTTTTCATGCACAAGGCCCGTGCGCTGAAGCTCGGTCATGAAGGTCCTCTTGTCTTGCAGTGTAATTTTTCGACCAGGAGTGGCGATGTCAATGTCAACATCGCTGAAGGCGGAGTTCGTCCCTGCTGCACAGCTGCCTTTGATGCTGACGGTGACGTCATTGATTGCAAGTGCCTTTCGCACTGTCTCTTGAATAGTTTTTAGCACACGATCCTCTGCGCGGAGCTTGAATGCATTGCCAAATTTAGATAGCTCAGCGAATTGCTGGAACGTGACGGCTTCCTCTTTCGTCACCAAAGCCGCCAAAGCCATGGCATCAACTAGTAAACTGTATGTATTGCGGCTGCACTTCTGCTTATATCATCGTAAAGCGTTGTACATGAGAACCGAAATTTTATGAGCCATAGTCTAAACTCCTAGTATCCCCCTTCATATGCCCTATTGTAGTCCCCTATATCATCCCTTATGTCATGTAACCCCCTTTAAGGAGTTTCGCCTACAGCTCCTATACTTATACGCTGCCTCTACACTGCCGACTCAGCACTGCTAGGTCAGCAGGAAGAATACATCCCCTAAAAGGGGGACCCCAATATATACCCAAATATACTATAGTCCTTATTGTAAGGACCCCCCAGAAAACCCCTAATCTTAGCAAACCTACACTTCCGGTAGCCTTTTCAAGCCTGTGACGGCGCCAGGTCGCATAAGGTATACCTTCACTGCGAAAAACAAGTTTTGCATGTTATTTAAAGTGAAGAGCCTAAGAATGACAAGAATCATTGGCACATCGCACAACATCCCAAAAAGCCATTGAAGTACGTGGGCGAAATCTTATGCCAGAAAGAAAGAATTTATGTCTAGGAGAATGATAGTTAGCCACTATGAACCTCATGAGACCCATTTCTGATCATACTAGCGACTGCTTGCAAATGAAGAAGTGTTTCGCCCTTCATGTATGCATGAGAGCGTGAACATGAATCACATATGCGTACATCTAAATACATGCTTGTACATTTGGGAACTTCACATCTCTAACGCGAAATTGATTTGCTTCGTGTGGTCTGTGGGCGAAAGCCAGCCGTTAGCGGTGGTTGTAGCACCCTAAACCCTAAACCCATACTCACACTCGCAAGAAGACACTGACTGACCAGTGACGGTCTGTGGCTGTTGGTTCTGTATACTCTTGGCTCTCTGCCTTGTAGGGCTACGGTTTAAGGATTCTAGGGTGAAGTCACCTTGCTCTTCCGGTGGCATCAATATGAACGCCTGCTTGCACTAAGTGGAGAGATTGCCAAAGACAGGCTTTTATTGCCCCTCGCGACGGTACATTCCTGACTATAGTTATACAAGGCAAACCTAATTGAGGCAAACACCAAGTCCACGTTTAGAAACATCCCGATTCGCTTTTTTTTGATGTCAGCAGAATTCCCTGTATGGTACCTGTATCTATTCTTATAGTACGATGGATACTGCAGCCCTGAATGACCATACTATACTAAACTGCCATAGTTCTCAGAGTGAAGGCTGCTTCGGGTCATGCCGGGCTTGTAACATCAATAGCAGTAGCTATATTGGCTTCTCCACTCCCGCCCAAGCACCAGTAAACCTTCTTCAGGTCG
Organism: Symbiodinium pilosum; assembly: GCA_905231905.1. Taxonomy (NCBI): domain Eukaryota; class Dinophyceae; order Suessiales; family Symbiodiniaceae; genus Symbiodinium; species Symbiodinium pilosum. The sequence continues at coordinate 141,492 of CAJNIZ010034558.1, forward strand.
AGGTGGGCTTGTCCCTGCTGCTTAGAACGGGAAGGGGGATTGAATTTCGTGGTCCGTAAACCCAACACCCCTCACGTAAAGACCGTTTGGGCCTGCGAGTTATTGGCTGATATTGCAAACGATTTTGAAATCCCCATGTAAATGCTTTGCAAAAAGAACGACTCCCAGGGCCCCTGGAAACTATACTCCTAAATCTCTTTCAGGACATATACATTCTCCATGCACCCGCTTCACGGAGTCTCCAAAGGCCACGAAGAAACTGAGCCAGTATAAGGCGGCTTCCTCGGAGCCCACGATTCAGACAGACTTCAAGAAGGACCGATAGAACAGAATCACAGGGGAACCCAAAAAATTGTAAAAAGGATGGTTCAGGGGTGTAGCTCTGGGGTTGTATCAGGGTATGTTCTGGGGGCTATATCATATCATTTTCTTACCCTCATTCACTCTCTATTCTCTCCTCCTGCTTCATTCCTTTCATTTCCTTTACCTAATTCATTATCATTGTTTTCTCCTCCTCCTTCATTTCGTCCTTTACCTCATCATCAACATTGCCACCTCATCCGTTTCTCCTAACCATTTTTATTTAAGTAGTTTTCCACTCTCTTTTTTCATCATCATAAACCACCCCCTTATTCGTTCTAAAATTCATAATATCACCTACTTCGTTTTCTGGGGCTTATCTTTCTCTTCTGTTTTATTCAGGGTTTTCTAAAATCTTTAGTAAATATTAAGGGTTTAGTCTTATTCGGTTTTAGTATAGGTTTAGGATTATCAACGACCTCTTTGTCTTCATCAATGTCATCACCTTCAACAAGGTTCAACTGGCACGCTTGAAGCAGTTGTTGGTTGAGCACATTGATTTGAAGCAGAGTTGAGGCAATCTGTGCTTGATTTGTAGTGCTTTTGGTAATCAAGACCAATTCTGTAAGTCCCTTTCTTAGTTGCTTAGAGCAATGGCATACGAGACGGGCAAGAATATGCCGGTTCTTCCCAAGAATGAGGCGACCGTGAATGACCCGCCCAAGAATGAGGAGACCGCAGATGCAAGTTCATCAGACCTAAAGGTTGAGAAGGAGAGAAAGATGATGGAGGCGAAGATCGGCGTTAAGCACTGCGAGGCAATGCTTACCACTGCTGACAAGGACGCGCTCAACAAGATGACCGAGACGGAGGCGACCAAAGCATTCAACGACATCAACCATCAGTGCCATATCCTTCTTTCCAAAATGTGGTTCATCCAGCAGAAGTTCCCCAACATCAAGGCGAAGATCGAGACCCAGAAGACCAAGGATGGCGAGTTCATCGTCAAGATTGAGTATAATGGCACTACCAAAGACCTCACTTTGAAGACTTCGTGGAGCGTCTCCGACTTCCAAATGTATTCCTGCCACCTCTTCAGCATCTTCAAGACCCAAGACATCAAGAAGCATCACCTTTTCAAGGTGGCATCCGATGACAAGAAGCTGAAGAAGGAGAACCAGATTACGACCGCTCACGGAACCAACAACATCATCACCGGCAAGTCCATCAAGTATGCGCCAAAGGAGGGCGACTTCTTCATTATGAAGATGATTTGAGTCCAAAGTTGAACGATTGATTGTGTAGCGGACAAAGACTTCTCACTGTAAAGTTCCCCTGATAGTCTTTATGCTACCGATTGCTGGAAGGAAGCAACACCGCAAAGTCAAAAAAATCCAACTGATGGAGAGCAAAGTTTTGTTGAGCAAATCTTGCACTGATAGTGATTGAGAAGCATTGTTGAGCGACCTTGCTTGTTCATTTG